>CM024765.1:96292890-96404607 GCA_014218235.1 Colocasia esculenta | reverse complement strand
CTATATATAAATCTGATTTGACAAATATATGTTAAATAAATAATATCCGTTTAACCGGATATCCGGATACGTTTACAGTCCTACTGTCTCGGGGGGATGGTAAAGGTGGATGGCGATTGTGGTAGCCAGGCAGAGGACATGAGAAAAACCCGAGCGCGTCTAGCGTTTGAGCATTGATGTGTTAGCTTCATGTTGATGCATTGTATGTGTCGTGGCGGTGCAGAGGGTGCCTTCCTGTGCTAGTTTATATGTGTGCTTGGTAGATTCCGAAAGTGTTTTGCCTGGAGGCAGATTATATTGACTGCCTTGCTATATATATTTATCGCCTTCTCTTTTGTTTAGTATTATCCTGATCAGGACCCCCTGGATGATTCTGATCATCTTCCTCGCCTGCCAAACAAGATCGAATGACCCAGCAGATTCAGTTCTGATTTTTATGCCGTTGCCTTGATGATCCCACACCACGTATAATATACGGAAGTTGCAGACCAGAGAACCGAGACCGGGAAGAGGCACATGGAAGCTTGATCGGACCCTGTCTGCTTTTCTTGATGTGAAGTTTAGTTTCATGTCTCGTCGGCGTCGGATCGACAGCGATTCTGGGATCTAGCGCTGGCGGTCTTGAGGCGTCGCTTGACTGCTTCCTCCTTGCGTCACCATCTTGGAGGTTCATAGGAAGGGTCAGAGAGTTCATACTTGCGAGACATTGGTGCTTGGTCTCCCTTTTTCTTTTCTTTTTTTCTTTTTTTTTTTTGTGTGGTTGGATTGGTGCTTGATCTCCCCTTCTTTCACCACCGTACTTCCACGACCTGGTGGCTACTGTTGACTCAGTTCTCCACCCGACTGGTAGCCTTCTTAAAGGGGCTCTGCCCACTCCGGGAAGCTGCCACAGCAGCAGGAGCAAGCGAGCATCATCAGCCTTTGCTTTGCGAGATCCATGGAGAAGGCCACTAGCACCAGCCTCTTCTTCCTCTGCGTCTTCCTTGTGTTCTTGGCGTTCTGTAGCATCCCCGGAGCAAAATCCCAGGAACTCGGTAAAGCAGTGCTGCTGTGGGGATCTGAACATCCATCTATCTGTCCTGGGCATGGTTTTGGTTCTGATCTTTTAATTGTTTATGTTGATCTGGGGGCACCAGAGGATGAGGAGGAGTTCAGCTACGAGGCCGGGAGCGAGAACGGGCCCGAACATTGGGGGGACCTTAACCCGGAGTGGTCGCTATGCAAGAACGGGACGATGCAGTCGCCGATCGACCTGACCCACAAGAGGGTGGAGGTGGCGCCGGGCCTCGGCAGGCTGAAGAGGAGCTACAAGCCCGCCACCGCCGCTGTAAAGAACAGAGGCCACGACATCATGGTACGTTTCTTCTGAAACGCCCATCTCCGGCGGTGCTCTGTCCATTAATCCGTCCACGGCTTTCTGCTTCCCGTCGCGGGGAAACCCGAGAGTTTGGTCTGTTGCTCAGCCCAGCAATGGTTTCTGATTAATCTTCTGTCTTGTGCTTGTGTAGCTGAAGTGGATTGGAGATGCTGGATCCATTCACATTGATGGAGTCGAGTACCATCTCAGACAGTGCCACTGGCATTCACCATCGGAACACAGCATCAATGGCAGGAGGTATGATGATTAACGTGATAAAACGTATACTTGATATGTGACTATCCAGCATTCATCTCCTTATGGTCGATCTGGGTTAATGGTGAACAGAGCTTCCTGATAACATCTGTCCGATCTGTGGCCCAAACAGGTTTGAGATGGAGTGCACCTGGTCCCCAGTCCAGGGAGAACAAAACAGCTGTTCTGGGCATCATGTACAAGAGGCCGTCCTGATCCATTCCTTTCCGAGGTGACTCAACTTCCTGTGTTTAGAAGCCGAAGGGACACCTTGAGCTTCTCTGTTTCGTACACAAATAAAAATAAAAAAAGAAGAAGCAAAGTATCATTATTATTACTCCAATACGACATATGAACTTCAAAGATTGAACAAAAAAATCTCAATTTACTCATCTTCGAAACCATTGAATGTTCCATAGATTTCATGTAATGGTATAAAAGCACCTATTTCACATTATATATGTATAATAAACAATCAGATGTGAAAAACGCTTTCCTTCCATTTCCAACTTCCTAACTGTTACGGGAGAAGGGTTTCTTACAAATTATTGATGGAAAATGGTTTAGTAACATTATTTGATAACACATTAAAACAACACACCAATCAAAATGCACCACAATCTCATCAATTATGAAGTGTTTTTAATTTTTTTTTATTTCAGTTGCTGATGTAATACAGTTTTAATAATAATATTATCAATGATGTTATCAAATAGTGTTACAAAACTGTTTCCTCATTATTGATTTCCTTCAACAAGGTTTCATATTGGTCATCTATTAAATTGAAAACAGGGCAAGAAAACTGGTAACTCCATTAATTTGGTCCTTGTAGAAATCCTAGAAAAGTAGTGCAAGGACTCAAAGAGTAACGATGTGCAGTTTCTTCATACATTAATGACGAGTTCTTCGTCTCCCTTGTCAGCTGATGGAGCCCATCGAGGACATCGCCAGGACGAAGGACGAGGAGACAGAGGTCGGGGTGGCGAACCCGTGGCACATCAAGCTGGGCAGCAGGAAATACTACCGCTACTTGGGCTCCCTCACCACCCCACCTTGCCACCAGAACGTCCTCTGGACCATCACCAGAAAGGTACTCCTCACCCTACGTACGGCGTATGTATACACCAGAAATATTTTCCACCAGTGCCCAGCGGCCGATCTTATTGCCCTCCAGCCCCACACGCTAACAAATTAAATATAGGATTTACCATTTTTAAAAATATTATCATATGCATATTGGTAAGAGTATTGATGGATCGACATGCATGGATGCTGACATTGGTGGGGATTTCGTCTGACTTGTCTTCTCAGGTGAGGACTGTGTCGATGGAGCAGGTGAGGATGCTGAGAGAAGCCGTGCACGACGTAAGTTTCCTCTCTTAACTTAATTTCCGAGTCAATTTAGGGGGACCAGAGCACGAAAGTGACTCCTTTACGTTTAATTATAATAGACACATGTGGCTGAACTATGCATGGTTTACTTAATTTATTGGTGCGGTTTAAAAAGGACCGTATTTAAGTGATCATGGTACTCAAGTATGATTTGAATAAGGATCATGTGTGGATGTCATAGATCTAAGTTTTTTTTAATTTTTATTTATATTAATTTTAGATATATGATCGATGTAACAACTTATTACAAATAGTTCCTTACAAATGATTAGAAACCGCTTGCAATAAATTTTTACATGAATCTAAAATAATTGAAGGTAGATCTAATGGTTAAAATTATATACTTTTTCATATATTATTAATTTTTAGTAATATTATGCTATTTAGATATTAAGTATTATTATCTTGTAGTACGTATAGAATATGTAAAATGAGTTATAAAATCTCAAAATAATAAAAAAAATTAAAAAAAGACTTTATTTGGATTAAATGCGTCCAAACTACTACCATGCGGTACGATTCAGAATGATTTAATGCTAAATCAAACCTTGAGCTGAACAACATAATTAAAATTGAATGCCTCCAACTGTATGCACTTATTGTGATGAGAGAAAGTTCTTAGACTGTAGCAATTAGTGATGACGATCGAGTCTTTTAATGCCTCCAACTGTTTCGTCGCATGCAGGATGCCGAGAAGAACGCGAGGCCGCTGCAGGAGATCAACAAGCGTGAGATCCGCTTCTACAGACCTCAGACGCTGGACGGGCGCCCTCGGCGTTGAAGGGGAGCACCGGCTATACATCCATTTCAGGACTTATTTTTTTTCTTTTTATTTTTTGCCAACGAGGATGAGGAATCTAATGTAGTGGTTTAAGATTCAGTCAGGAGATCAAGAGTTTAAATTTTATTATATCCGTAATATTTTACACCTATTGCATATTTTTTTGCTATGTGTGTTTCAGGACCTATCTTATTCTTCTTTTTCTCTACTTTTGTGTGATACGGAAGCTAAATATATAAATAAGATAGAGAGAGGGAGAGAAGCGACTGTGGCTTGGTGCATGCCCAGCTTCTACCCACCGTGGTTTCTGAGGTTCTAGAGAGAAGGGAAATGCCTGTTACTTGACAAATTTAATTACATTAAGCTAGAGCAGTAGATATATATACATATGAGACATACGTATAGATGTGTATACGTACATATATACATGCACATACTACGTGTATATGATATATATGAGTTGAGATTCTAGATGTAATGAAGATATGTGAAGATTTTACAGAATCAGCTACGGCGTTTAGAAAGAAACTCTAAGCTATTCGCAATAGTGTAAAGAGAACTCTATGAGCAATAATCCTGCTCCCCGGCGCCCCCCCCCCCCCCCCTCAAAAAAAAAGAGGCTCTGGTTAGATCATGGGCCCGGATGCGGGCTTAACTTGACGGGCCACTCTAACTTATCCGTGTTTTGGGCCCAACTGATCGCAGCCCGGTTGGGTGTTGGGGCCTCATATCATAGCACACTCTCAAATTAAGAAATTTGAGTGCCATGAAAGAAACGTTAATCTTTATTACAGAATATGTTGAAAGTGAACTTTATGGACTGAAATAGAATCAAAAGAATCAGATGTTTGAAAAGACAGTGACCATCTGATTAATTCCTCATAGCAAGAAAGGCCCGAGTTCAAAAGTTCTCGTTCATGTCAATGTACGTACGCATCAAACTTTCTTCCGTGATATTTTTCGAAGTCTACAGTTTATAAGAAATTTGTACAGAGTTGTGACTAAAGATGATGTTAATTTCAAAATCAGCCCTTTGGTGGACTTCCTGAGTTTGTATCCATGGGTGGGTTGGCAGCAAGAATTATTACCCTTACACGGACGTTTGTAATGGCATATATGCATGTTCTTATTATTAATGGTCATTGATTTGTTAATGTTGCATTTCCATCTTTATTTTTTTTTTTCCAAATTCAAAAATTATATTCTGTTTAGTTTGGTTCCCTTTATATATCGATTGATTACTTTCTCGAGATAATCAGGAAATTAACACAGATATTGTATCTTCCAGATTAAACATATATAGTTAATCCTAATTGCTATTATCTCAATAAAAATGAAAAGAGAAATTAATTAAGACTAAATATATATGTTTAGTTCATATAATCCCAACCAAGCGGAATGGCCTGTGTGTGTGACTGTTCTGTGCCCGTGTGATTGTGGTGCACGCGTGCGTGAGCGTGCATGCTTTCTTGTGTGCGTGCGTGCTCGCAGTGTGTGAGGGCCGCCTCTGTTATGTGTGCGTGGAAACAAACATGCAGCTTCTGGTGGAGCCTGTGACGATTTCACTCGATCCGTTTGCTACCGCCATTCACTGTCGTTGGAAGAACCTGTGTGGAATGCTGGGCGTATGGAAAGGAAAGGAGAACAGTGTGACGACGGACTGACAGTGGAGAGCGTGCATGAGTACCCGCTCGTAGCTGGAAGGACCCTACACGCAGGGTATGATCACCAGCTTGCACAGGTCGCACGAAGGCATCTTTTTGGACCGTCCTCTCACATAGGACAGAATTCACGGCACTGGTTTCTGTATAGAAAACCCATCGAAGAACAAAACCGCCCCGGCTTTCCATCTGTAACACTCCTTTCAGATATTCTTGCACAGGTGCTAAGTGTTTAAATTCTTGGGCGCAAGGTGCAGCTACTGTGGGATGCCTGGATGTTGTAATTAAGTAACTCTTGCTGTGAAAATTAGGCATGTTTGGCTGGGTGCATAATGGGCTATTTAGCTTTGTAGGCGTGGATAATCTCATGCCCAAAATGTATGGACCTACGTTTACGCCAGGCCCAATAAAGTTGTTGGTGGCAGAGACTGTTCAGTTGTCATCAACCAATTAATGGACTTGAAGCGGAATTCAAGTATGTGAACATTAACCCGGAGGTATATATATGAGTCATTTCGGACATTTATTCGCCAGTTTTCTAGCATGTCATGATAACGTCATTATTAAGTACATAAGTAGAACGCATGGCTACTGGCCCTTAATAGATCTATTAAAAGGTCAGGTTCTATATATACGGGCCGGGGTGCTAAGCCTGTTATGTGAGACAGATAGCAACGGCGCAAGTGCATGACTTATTCAGCAACTATACACATATCGTTTGCCATCATATCTTTTAGCATTATGGACAATAATCTTTGGTGCACAGACTTTGTTTCTATATATATATGTACGTCGGACGACCCGATATGTAGCAATTAGCTAGGTCTACTTGCAACTGGAACTTTAGGGAATATTTATAAATTGCTTCTATCTTCTCCATTACAATTTTAGGCATTTCAACGCAAGCATCACCACCATGTTTATTGTTTTTCTTCTTGTTACAATTTTTGTCAAATTTTGACGACTTTTCAAGATATCTTTTTTTAATGTTTTTTCATCTTAAAGAGAAAATCCGAAAGTAGTATTCCTATCAGACACTCTCTCTGGCAGACGTAATTTGAAGACCAAATATCATATATATCCTGGTAATTAAGTTGATCTCACTTTTCCAAGTTTTCACTTTAATAAGAAGCTGGTTTGGTAATATAATATAAGGGAGGACCAAACAAGTCAAGTTAAATGTAGAGGTATCCTATGTCTAGCTAGAAGATTTATATATCCAGATATAAGAGAAATTTTGCTTATTCAGGTTTATAAAGATGGTTAGGATTTATCGAAGCAAATAAGACCTTATCTGTCTTTAAAATCAAAGGTAGCATGCATGTTTGAAACGTCCAGTTTAATTGATTTCGTCACCCATATATATAGCTAATTAACAAGGGTGGAAGGTTCCTGCCGTACGTGAACTATTGTAATGTCACTGATCAACAAAATGAAAGTACGTGTGAGGTAACTTTCGAAAGGCATGGAAAAGCAAGAACAACATAAAGAGGCTTTCTGTGTTCGTCTCCAACCCCCGGCCGACAGCAACACTGTACACATTGAATTCCACATTACAGGGAAATTACCTGTCTTTCTACGACAATTTTGTCGCGAGCATGAGGAAGGTACCTCACGGTTGCTGTCCTTCGTACGTCCTACCCCTTGCTGATTGATTGCACAAAGTTCCTTCTTTCACTATATATGCATATATATTATTGATGGCATGACTATCACATTCCAATGGTAATTTTTTTTTTTCGGAAATCACATCTTTTTTATATGGTTCCAATCTTTGCTTATATTTGAGGTTTATTAGTGCAGAAAGTGTAAAATGATAATATAAATAAGATAGTCCCCATAAAACTCGAACTCGATCGGTCATTAGATGCCTGTCTTTAGTCTCAGTGTGCTGGGTTACCCTTAAGCCAAAAAATTTTTTTCTTATGTTTTTAAAAGTTCTTTGCACGTGTATACATGCATATCTACTTGAAGAGCTATAAATTTTGATACTTATATCTGTACTTAACTCAGGGACGGATTTAACATATATATGTTAAGTGGAGTCATGTAATTTTATTAGATAAAAAATTTATATTAAGAGGTTTAATTTTTCACCATAGATGATTTTACTGAATTTACAAATACACAATTAAATTTTCGCTGAGGTAAAATTTTAAATCCACCCCTAACTTAACTATCTCGTATACTTCCAAATAAAACTTCCATATGACCTTCACGATATCTACAAAATATTTCCTTTTCTCTTCGTTTCTTTTCGGAGAGACCTTAACAATTGATGTTGACAGGCATGGATGACAGAGATATGCACATTTAATATATTATGAATCTAAGACAGATTTCTCCGACGAATATTTGTAAAAGACGTATCCTCCTGTAAAAAAGTTGAAAGTTTATCTTCAACAATACACTAACGTATACAAAAAAAAAAAAAAAAACAGATAGCCTTATACCCCGTACGGATGCTTACTGATATCTTGGAACCAGGGAAGGCATTTTTAATGGTCGTAGAATAGCACCAACACCGTCCCCCTCGGTCATTCAGCTGCTAAGAAGCTTGGGAGTGATGGAGAACCACGGCGGCTGCGTCTTCCTCTTTGCTCTTCTCTTCCTCTCCCTCTCCCAAACCCCGGCCTACTCCGCCCTCTTCGGCCCCGAAATCGGTAATCTTCCTCAACACCTTTTGTTCATCAAACATGCGTACGTTCTTGTTCTTTTTACTTACAGGGAGTTCTCAGATAAATAACCAGTGTAACAGTGTTAATTAACTATGCTTGTAGGCAGTACGTTGTTTAGATATCGTTGGTCTTCCTTATAGTTTCTCCGTATCTATTGCAGGTGACGAGTCCGATTTCAACTATATAGAAGGAAGTGGGAAGGGCCCCGAGGACTGGTGGCGCCGGAAGGAGTGTTGGAGGGTGTGCAAGCAAGGGAGCCGGCAGTCCCCGATCGAGCTGAAGGAGAAGACTGCCTTCTCCGACTCGTCTCTGTTGCCGCTCGAAGCCTTCTACGAGTCCAACCACGCCATACTGAAGAACAGAGGACACGATATCATGGTAACAGTGAGCAAACTGTCAATCCTTCATCTAAAGATAGGCCTGGATGGCCACCATATTGCATGCTACTCGTCATATATATTTCTCCTTCATCTAAACCGGTGGAGGTAATAATGTTGTACAGTTGAGGTGGCCTGACGGTGCGGGAGATCTGAACATAGATGGCGTAGACTACAAGCTTAAGCAATGCCATTGGCACTCGCCCGCGGAGCACATCATCGACGGCTCTAGGTTTCACTCTCCTCATCCTTGTTATGTTCTTCTAATCTCGAAGTTGTGTGTGTTGATGGTGGAGGCACTTCTGAATTAATGCAGGGCCGACCTTGAGTTGCACATGGTTCACCGGACCTCCGACGACAGGATTGCTATAGTCGCGATCTTATATAAGTTCAATAGCTTCATACCCGATCCATTTCTCAACAAGGTTTGCCATTAATGCATCATCTGATCTCCCTCTCTTTCTCATTACATGATCTTCTTTGCTGGGAGATTGTTCTGATTCTGAAATCCGTTCGCTGCTGTTAACTAATTGATCATAGCTGATACAAGCCTTGAAAGTTTTGGGGAACGGAAAGAGGGACCATGTGAGGGTGGGGAAGGTGGACCCGGTGGCCGTGAGAGGGCATTGGCCTTACTTCAGATACGTCGGATCCTTGACAACACCCCCTTGCACGCAGGATGTTGTCTGGACGGTCTACAAGGAGGTCTGCTTCGTACTTGTTCTCTGCATATTCCATCATGCGTCCTCTGGAACTGGAAGTTTCCCCATATATAATTTTCATGTATACTTCCCTGTACAGGTGCTGAGCGTTTCCCATGAGCAGCTGCTGCTCCTACGGCACGCCGTGCATGATGTGAGTAACTTGAAATTTATTGGGTGCATGCATATGTAATTAATTTTGCGGGCATGTTTAGAAGAACAATTTTTTAGCTTTAATAACATCATTCGGTAATATTACTATTAAAATTGTGCCATATCAATAACTGAAATAAAAAATTAAAAATATCTCATAAATGATAAAGTTGTGGAGCACTTTCATTGGTGTGTTATTTTAATGTGTTATCAAATGATGTTACTAAATTGTTTTCTTATAACTGAAATAAAAAAAATTAAAAATATCTCATAAATGATAAAGTTGTGGAGCATTTTCATTAATCCATGCACGTGAGATGACAAAAAAAATTACTAGACAAGATAAAAAAACTCTCATAATTAAAAGACAGCTAGCATCACTTAAATGAAGAAACCTTTCCTCTTCCAAATCTTAAGCCAATAATATTATTTGTAAATAACCAAAATGTATTGTATGATTCGGTGCGTAGCAAGGGCATAATTAAACCTCTTGAACAATGGCGTTATGCAGGGCATGAAGAACAACTCAAGACCTGTCCAACCGATAAATGAACGATGGATTAGCTTCTATCAGCCGCGGATTGGTAATGAGCATCCGAGCTCCTGATGGCGAATGACCTCGTCTTCGGTAACATTAATCATAGAGCTCCAAGTATGAGATGCTACGTAGTACCGCAGATTTCCATCATGATATGATTCAGCTTAATATTGCGAACGCAGGACCTGGGCAACACACATGTTTTCCCAACGCTTTTCTCGAGGAGCGCTTTGGATCATTGACCCAGCTCAACAATAGGTTTCGCAAACATGTAATTATATGACCAGTTATATATGCAACCGTCGGACTTGGGTACTCTGTAGCTCACAATCATTTTGTAATTTGAGTATGCTCAATTATTTCAGCACCAAGCGTTTTCCACAATAATATGGATGACCCTGTCCCACCCGGTATTCTCCTAAAATGATCAAAGTTTAATTTATTCCTGGCGAAAAACTATTTATTCTGCCCTCTGGCTAGCTATATATATAGAAGGTCGTACGTCTAAGATGTAGATAGTTTGTAGGTGTATACGTATATGCGTATGTAATATAGCAACAGGGGATTGTCTGCATGCATGGATCATAAGCAATTAAAGATTGAATTGCAAAGGTTGAGACACTCAAAATTTGACTGCGAAATGCACATCAACGAAAAAGTAAAGAATTGCAAAGGTTGAGACACTCAAAATCCTCTGCCTGCCCACGGGAATCCGATGCATAAGTAGATATATATAATATATATATATATATATATATATATATATATATATATATATATGCTCAAGTGCCGAACACTTCTGGCTTATTGGTCTTTGCAATTGTTGGCCTATCCTTTTAACTGTGGTGGCGACGAGATGTGGACGGGGCTCTGCAACATTGGGTGATGCTGCATGACGCAAGATGTGTAATAGCAGAACGTAAGAAACAGAAGGCGAAGATCAGACTGGCGATATGGAAAGATGACACAATTTTTATGAATGCAGAAAAACAAATTCTAGATATTTATCTCCAAACTAGTTCTACCCTCTTGGTGAGTTGGTGGTAAAGGCAATTTTAAGATGACAAGCGAAGATGGCTTTACAATTATAAATATACTAGTATTTTTATCCTTTTAACGATTTAAGACTAAATATTCTTACACACCTCCATCTACAGGTCAATTTTAGGTTCTATTACGTGAACCATAGACATGGGTTGCCTAATGCAAATATATTTATAATTTAAATAATTTAAAAATTAAATCAACTTGTTTATGAAACGAACATAAAATTTTATTTGAATTTGATTTATTTATTCTATTAAAATTTTAGCCGACGAATCTCTTAATTCGTTTGCAACCCTAACATTGCAGTTCATAGTCCATCCCCCCTTTTCTTGATCGTGTCCTTGAACTGATATTTCTCTTATCTATTTACATTACAATTCAGAAGGCATTACTACTTTTGTATGGATATTTTTTAAAATAACAGATTTTAAAATTAATTTGTAAGTGTAGAGATATAATTTAATTCTAAATTACATGTGTTGCTGGAAAAATCAGCAAGGATCGTCGGCCGGAGCCGAGTTGAGTGGGCCTCAAGGGAGCGACGGCGTCGCCTGATCGTCGACGAAGAGAGTCCGACCTGCAAAAGCCCACCGAGACTCCTCGGTGGTCAAGCACTCCGACGGTCAAGTCAATGAGAGTTGTCAAGAGAGAGAGAATAGAGAGAGTTTCTGTGCTATGAATAGCCTCCCTCTGCCTTGGGGGTATCTGTGCCTTTTATAAGGCTTGGTCCTTTGGACAGAAAAGGAAGGTGTTGGACGTGCCTTCGTGAGGCAAGGGCGCCATTCAGGGGATGCCGTCAGCTGGATTTCTAAGAATCCCGCCTTGATGGTCGCCTGCCTGAAGTGGATGCGGGCCAGCTGGGGCTGATCGGAGCGCGGGGGGCTGCGAGACTCTCCCGTCTCTTGGGCAAGTGCGAGCTGGCGCCAGCTGGAGACGTCCGGATATAGTGCTCGATTTGAATTGGTTCTCGGCGGTGATTAACTGACCCATGACGACGATACCCGACAACTTAGTTTTGGCTCGTTGGTATGGCCGATCCTTGATCTCGTCGGTCCAATTCGTCGGCTGACGACGACCGGCATCACTAGTCCCCCGAGTTCTTTTCGAGGCGAGTTCTCGGCTCGAAGAGAAACCATTTATTACTCCCAGGAGTTTGTACGGGCGTTCGGCGCCGCCTCGCATTCCGCGCGCCTAAGTCGGGGGCGCTCTGCCACTGCCTTAATGAGGGCCGTGGTCTTGTCGTAATGATGGTACCGCTGGCGACGGTTTGTCAGTACTTTACTCTGGACCCTGCGCCATGATGACGTCGCTTGGTTTCGGGGCGCGCGCTGTGGATCCGGGTGAACGTCTTCAGGCTGTCGGGCTTCCGACACGTGGCGGAATCCTGGATGTGCAGGATTTTTGGGCCGTCCGATCGTATTGGCATTGAGGCTATATAAATAGCCAGGGTTCGATGCGAAACAGATGTTTCTTCTCTCCTTCTTTACTCCGTGCGCGAGCTTTACAAATTGCTGTCCCGACGTCTGCCGACAATCCGACGATTGTGCTCACCCGCACGAGGTTACCCGACGTTCTTTGCTTGCTTCCTTCCAAGGTAAATGATGAGCCTTTCTTCTTCCTCTACCTCTTCTAAGGCCTCCTCCTCGTCGTCGTCCACAAAATCCAGGGACCCTCCTGTTTCGGTCAACACTCCCGACTCCGTCTCTGAAAACCTTGGGGTAGGGTCAGCACCCGTAGAAACCCAGGTCTGGGGGCCCGTCAATGACTCCTTTGTCCTTGAACTAGTCCATGGAACCTACGTTCCTAAGGAACCCTCGGCCCATACTTCCGGCGCTCGTCGTCTAGCTGACAGTGTGGCCGAAGCCCGCTGCGAGACCTCTCCCGATACCTTTAAGTGGTTGCGGAAGCATCCTAGGTTTGTTCTCCCGGCCGACGCTGTCTTGTTTACTGACAGGGATTTTAGGGCTCACTATGTCATGAACGGGGGGTTCTCGGTTTACACCGAGGCGGTTCGGGCAGGCCTTTGTTTCCCCTTCCACCCCTTTGTCATTTTTCTTCTCCTGGAGCTTGGGGTGGCTCCTTCCCAATTGGCACCGAACGCTTGGCGCGTGATCGTCGGCTTTCTGTCTTTGTGTTATTCGGCAGGGGTCCCTCCGACCTCGCGCCTTTTCCTCTACCTTTTTTCTATTAAGCCGTTCGGGGACTGGTTCTATTTTGCGGCGAGGAATGGTCGGCATATCCTTGGAAAACTGCCTTCCTCACTCCACGGTTGGAAGAGGAACTTTGTTTTTGTCTATAGTCCCTCGGGTTGGCCGTTCCCGACCAAGTGGTCGGCCGTCGACGTCCGGTGCAAAGCTTTTGGGTCGCCAAGGCTTACTGCATCCGAGCTCTTCGACCTCAAGTGTTTGAAGGAGGTGGAGCCCCCCAACCTGATCGATATCTCCGAGGAGTTGTTTCGACTGATCGACGAGGGCGCAAAAGGTTGCCAACCTCGTAGTTGTACTCTTGATTTGTCTTCGACTTCTCGATCTAACGGACGTATGTGTTTGCAGCCATGGCCGACAAGAAAGACTCCGTTCCCCCGATGCGGAGGGGGCCATCGCTCGTTGAGAAGGCCAAGAGCCGGGCTCAATTAAGGGAGAAGAAGGTGGCTTCTCGCCCCGAGAAATGCCGGCGCGAGGCCGAAGCTGTGCCTTCGTCGGCCCCGGCCCTTGGTCAGAGCTCGGCAGCCATACCGTCGACCGAGGATAGGTGGAAGAAGCGTCCAGTTCCGGTGTCGTCGTCTACGGCACCTGCTGCCCTGGCTCCATCCCAGACTCGCTTCTTCTTGGACCCGGTGGAGTGGGGCCGACGAGCGCTGCCACCCGAGGTCAAGGCAGAAACGCTTGGCCATCCTGCTCGTCGGCTCATGCACGAATATTATCACGGCATGCTGAGCCAGCTAGCCACGTTTGACGCATTCGTGCACCTGGCCGAGGTGAAGAGATTGGCTTGCGACAAGCGCATCGCCGAGGTTGAGGAGCTCGTAGCCGCCGAGAAGGCTCGTTGTCTCTGGCTGGAGGAGGAGGCAAAGAGAAGGGAAGACGACCTCCAGGCGGCCCTCGCGTCTGAGAAAAAGGCGCTTGAGGCCGTGAAGAGGGCGCAATACGATGAGATTGCAACCCACGAAGAAACGAAGAAGAACTTCTCGTGCCTCGTTGCTGAGGAGAAGAACAAGGTGATAGAGGAGTATCGTGACTCCAACGAGCTCCAAGACGAGATAGCCGACCTCTTCCAGGCGGGATATAATGATTGCCTCTCAAAAGTGAACGGGCTGTATCCCGACCTTGACTTGTCGGGTGCGACTCTTGCCGGAGATGGCGAGGGCGGCGATCGGGCTGTCGGAGGCGGAGACGAAGAGTTCGCCACCATGGTGGACGAGGCCATGGAGACGGCCATTGATCGCTCCCTTGAACAGGCAGCTGATGTCGTATTGAACGAGGCGTAGCTGCCCTTGTCCATGTACTTTGTATTCCTCGTAGTGAGAATATGTTCTCAGACACATTTTTGTTTTTAGCTGACGACTATTCATTTCACCGTTTGCGAACACACAAACGTCCTTGTCGACGGGTGTGCCAAAAGCGACTTCGTTAGCGAGAGTGTGTGCCGAAGCGACCTCGTCGGTAAGAGTGCTTAAGCGACCTCGTTAGTAAGAGAGTGCCGAAGCGACCTCGTCGGTGAGAGTGCCGAAGCGACCTCGTACTTTGATTTAGAGAGTGCCGAAGCGACCTCATACTTGGATTTAGAGAGTGCCGAAGCGACCTCGTACTTGGATTTAAAGAGTGTTGAAGCGACCTCGTACTTGGATTTAGAGAGTGCCGAAGCGACCTCGTACTTGGATTTAGAGAGTGCCGAAGCGACCTCGTACTTGGATTTAGAGAGTGCCGAAGCGACCTCGTCTTTACGGGAAGTAACGTCGGAGATGCTCGGCGTTCCACGTTCTCGGTATGACTGCTCCTCCGAGCTCTTGGAGCCAGTAAGCTCCTTGGCCAAGTTCGTCGACGATTCGGTATGGCCCTTCCCAGTTTGGTGACAACTTCCCGTTAGCCGTCTTTGGGTCCGAAATTGCGAGCTTCCTGGGGACAAGGCTCCCCACTCCGAAGCGTCGTGGTTTGACCTTTCTGTCGAAGCTTTTCTTGACCCTCTTTTGGTATATTTCCATCCTTGTAGAAGCGTTTCCTCGCCTCTCTTCTATGAGGTCAAGTTCGGCGCGCAGCGACTGGTTGTTGCTCTCCTTGTCAAATCCGAGGATTCTTTGCGAGGGGACGAGCATTTCTACGGGCGCCACTGCCTCCATCCCGAAAGCTAACGCGAAGGGTGATTCCCGAGTGGCTTCCCTTGGTGTCGTCCGGTATGCCCAAAGCACATGGAGGAGTTGGTCGGCCCAAGCTCCCTTGTGGCTTGCTATCATCTTCTTTAGTCCGTCCAGGATCGTTCGATTGGTGACCTCGGCCATTCCGTTTGACTGGGGATGGGCTATTGAGGAGAATCTGTGCTCGATCCCGAGCGCGATGCAATTCCGACGAAATTTAGCGTTGTCGAACTGTCGTCCATTGTCGGTGATGATTGTTCGTGGAAGACCGAACCTGCAGATGATATTTTTCCACACAAAACCCCAGGCGTTGGTATCTGTAATTTTCGCTAGGGGCTCAGCTTCGACCCATTTCATGAAATAATCTACTCCGACGATGATGAACCTCCTTTGACCCGTCGCCGCTGGGAACGGTCTGAGGATGTCCATGCCCCATTGTGCGAATGGCCATGGGGAATTTATGCTTGTGAGTTCCGATGGAGGTTGTCGGTCGATCTTTCCGAACAGCTGGCATTGTCGGCAGCTTTTAACGTACTTCTCGGCGTCTTTAAGCATCGTCGGCCATCAGTATCCTTGTCGGGTCACTCTTCTTACTAAAGATCTAGGGCCTGCATGAGAACCACATGTTCCTTCGTGAACTTCGTTGATAATTTCCTCGGCTTGAACCGGGTCTACGCAGAGGAGGTTGGGATAGCTAAATCCCTTTCGGTGCAGGTCATCGCCGATGATGAAGAACTTTGATGACCGCCGCCTCGTTTTCTCGGCCTCGTTCTTGTCCTCCGGTAGCAACCTATTCCTGAGGAAATTTATCAGTGGAGTCATCCATGTTGTTCTTACCTCGACACTCATTAGATCTCTGGGCGCTATAGTTGGCTCCAATAGTTCTTCTATTAACAGGGTTGTGGGTGATTCTAGTGCGGACGATGCTATTTTCGAAAGCTCGTCATCTTGCTCGTTCTCGGACCTTGGTATCTTCACAAGTTCCGCAGAGTCGAATTCCGCCATGAGCCTTAACACCTCGGTCTTGTACGACGCGAGCTTTACCTCTTTTGCCTCGAACGCTTGCGATACTTGGTTAACAACTAGTTGGGAATCGCTGTGGACACGGACCTTCTTTGTGCCGAGAGTTCTCGCCATCTTTAGCCCTGATACCACCGCTTCGTATTCTGCCACGTTGTTAGACGCTTGGAAACCGAAACGAACCGCGTACCTTAAGTTGATGCCTTCGGGTGAGCGCATGACCACCCCTACTCCGCTGCCCTGGGAGTTTGAGGCTCCGTCGACGAACACTTCCCACCTTTCGTCAGATTCGTCTTCTGTAGCTGCTCGGGCAGTGCCCTCGGAAATAAGTCCGCGAGGGCTTGGGCTTTGATAGCGACACGGGGCCTGAACTCAATGTCGAATTCCCCGAGCTCTACGGCCCACTTGGCCAACCTTCCTGAGGACTCGGGTCGCTCGAAAATTTGTCGAATCGGTGTGTCGGTGAGAACGACGACTTTGTGCGATTGAAAATATGGACGCAATCGTCGTGCGGCCATGACGAGAGCGTACCCGACCTTCTCGAGGTCAGGGTAGCACTGCTTGGCCCCTCGTAATGCCTTGCTTGTGTAGTACACTGGCAGGTGGGCTCGGTCTTCCTCTCGGACGAGCACCGAGCTAACGGAATAGCTTGTTGCGGACAGATACAACAGCAGCTCTTCCCCTTCCTTCGGCTTGCTCAATGTCGGTACGCTCGCCAGGTATTCCTTCAGCTCGTCGAATGCTCTTTGGCAGTCATTGGTCCATTCAAAGCGGCCTTTTCTTAGCACCTCAAAGAATGGTCTGCACCGCTCTGCTAACCTGGACATAAACCTGCTTAGAGCTGTTACCATGCCATTAAGTCTTTGTACCTCTTTAATTGTTCTCGGGGCCGTCATGCCGAGGATAGCTTGAACCTTGTCGGGGTTGACGTCAATGCCTCGTTGGGAGACGAGATACCCCAAGAATTTTCCTGCTCGGACGTCGAAGACACACTTCTCCGGGTTCAGCTTCATCCCGTAGAGTTTCAACACTTCGAAAGCTTCGGTTAAGTCCCTGACGTGGTTCTCGGCTTGTCGGCTTTTCACCAACATGTCGTCGACGTATATTTCCATGGTCTTTCCGATTTGTTTTTCGAACATTTTGTTGACTAGCCTTTGGTACGTCGCTCCTGCATTTTTCAGTCCGAATGGCATACGAGTAAAACAATACAAACCTCTCTCGGTGGTGAAGGATGTCTTGTCCTCATCCTCTGGGGCCATCCTTATTTGATGATAGCCTGAGTAGGCGTCAAGGAAGCTTAAGAGCTCGTGTCCGACAGTTGAGTCGACCAGTTGGTCGATCCGAGGCAGCGGGAAGCTGTCCTTCGGGCAGGCCTTGTTTAGGTTGGTGAAGTCAACACACATTCGCCACTTGTTATTTGCCTTTCGCACCATGACGACGTTGGCGACCCAGTTTGGGTAAAATGAATTTCTAACAGTACCTGCATGCAAATATTTTGTTAATTGGCTTTCCACTACCTCTTGTCGTTCGGCCGACAAGGGCCTCTTCTTTTGCCGGATGGGCCGGGCTTCGGGGTCCACATTTAAGTGGTGCTGGATAATGTTCGGGTCTATTCCTGGAAGGTCGTCATCGGACCAAGCGAATACGTCTCCACTTTGGCCGAGGAATGTGGCGATATCATTTCCAACTCTTTGAGTTCGGTCCCGATGATTAGAGGCCCACTCTTGATCTTTATCTGTTTAGTTAGTTCTGCTGGTTCGTGTTTCGGGGTGTCATTGACAGTTGGTACGTACTCAGAAATAGCTGGTTCTTTTGCTTTGATCGAATTGACATAGCACAGGCGCGCCTCGGCCTGACTCCCGACAACTTCCCCCACCTCGCTAGGAGTTGGAAACTTTAGCTTCTGGTGGTATGTTGACGGCACCCCTCCAAGCCTCCCGAGCAATCCGCGTCCGAAAATCACGTTGTAGGCCGACTTCACTTTTACAATTAGGAAGTCGACCTCAACCGTTACATGTCTAGGACGGGTACCCAACGTCACTTTGAGCCTTATGGACCCTTCGGCGGTGACTGGCGCTCCGTTGAACCCGAAAAGTGGTGTGGCATTTGGTTTGAGCTCCGTGCTCAGGTTCGTCATCTTCAGGAAGTAGTCATAGAAGAGGACGTCGGGTGCTGCTCCGTTGTCGACGAGGATGCGGTGCACAGTGTATCCATCGATGTCCGCGTGGATGACGAGTGCGTCGTCGTGGGGGAAGCTTAGTCCAACTGTGTCTTCGGCGGAAAAGGTGATCATCTCCAACTTTGGTGCCGGCTGGCTCACACCGAGGACGATGACCGATGCATACACTTTCCTCTTCCTGCTGCTGTCGCCGCCACCTGCCGACCTGCTGGCGAGGACGAGGACGGCGCCTTTCCCTTCGCGTTCGCGATCTCCTTCTGGTTCGCGATCCTTCGGTTTGCCATCGACGACGTCTTTTCCGATTATCCCTCGGCGCAGCATCTCCGCTATTTCCATTTTTAGGCTCCTGCATTGATCCGTCAGGTGACCAAAACCTTTATGATACTCACAGTATAGCTCGGCCCCTCGTCCTGATGGAGGCCTCGCGATGGGTTCTGGTTGCCTGAACTCCGGTAGCTTTTTGATGACAGGGAGGATTTCTGATGGCAGTCTCCTGAATCGGGGGAGATCCCTTACGCGACGATATTCATTAGGTCGTCGGTCAGCTGTCCGTCGGCTCTCCGATTCTCGGCACCTGTCTCTGTGCATTTCTTCTCTCCTCGGCCTCTTTTCGCTCGACCTCGAGCTCGTATCTCCCTTCTCCAGAGGTCGCTTAAGTCGTCCGGCAGCTCCCAAGGTTGATTCCAGCCTGACGTACTTCTGCATCTGAGAGAGGAGGTCGGAGAGACTTACCGGCAGTTTTTTGGCGATTGACGCGACAAACGCCACGTCAGTGCACACCGTCGTGAGAATGTTAACGGCTATTCTTAGATCCTGGTCCACAACCTTCATTGCCTCGACCTGGAAGCGCTTAGCGTAGTCTCGAAACATCTCGCTTTCTTTTTGTGATACCAGCCGCAGGTCGTCGGTGCACAACGAATGCTGCACCGTGTTGTAGAAGTGGTCGAGGAACCTTTGGGCCAGATCCGAGGAGCAAGAGACTGATCGCGTGGGGAGCGCCTTGAACCACTGTAACGCCGCGTCATCTAGAGTGGACATGAAAGCCCTGCATTTCAGAGCGTCAGTTACATTTATCATTTCCAGCTACCCTTGAAAATGGTCGAGGTGGTGGACCGGATTGGTCGTCCCATTGTAGCGTTGGAACTTCGGTAACTGGAACTTCGGTGGAACCAAAGCCGACGTGATTTCCTCTGTGAATGGCGAGGAGGTGAGGAGCGTCGCTACGGACGGAGCACAGGTGCCGAGTTGCAGAGCTTCTATTTTCCTGTTCATTTCCCGCAGGTCGTCTTTCCACCGCGGGTCGAATGGGGACACGCTAAAGGTGACGGGGGTGGATTCCACCGTGAAGTGATCGGCAAGGTCAGCCTTTGCCGCGTTTTCGACGGCTGCAACCGGTGTGACGGGGGGAACGTTGCCAGCGTGGTTGACTAGTGGCGCGGGAGCTCTTACTGTCACCGGCGGTGCGTCGGCCTGGCTTGCCGACAATGCAGGAGGCACGCGTTGCTGGTCAGGAGCCTCCGCGTCATCTTGATCGCCTCAGATTTGTCCTACCTGGCGGACTGAGCCTTCGCCTCGCGCAGGGTACACCTGCTGGTTTTGTTCCATCCTCATCAAGATTTGTTGAAGGTTTGCCAGGGTTTGCTCGACGCGGTCGAGCCGCGACAAGGTGGTCGAATCCTGCTCCCCCGCCCCGAATGCTCCCCCAGTTACTTCTTCCGTGACGTTAACAAGGTTGACTTCCTCCTCCGACGTGCGAGCTGCCGCCTTTCCCTTGGGTGCCATTGGGAGAAGCTTTTCGTATCGAGTTCCCACAGACGGCGCCAAATGTTGCTGGAAAAATCAGCAAGGATCGTCGGCCGGAGCCGAGCTGAGTGGGCCCCGAGGGAGCGACGGCGTCGCCTGATCGTCGACGAAGAGAGTCCGACCTCTGCCTTGGGGGTATCTGTGACTTTTATAAGGGCTTGGTCCTTTGGACAGAAAAGGAAGGTGTTGGACGTGCCTTCGTGAGGCAAGGGCGCCATTCAGGGGATGCCGTCAGCTGGATTTCCAAGAATCCCGCCTTGATGGTCGCCTGCCTGAAGTGGATGCGGGCCAGCTGGGGGATCGTGATCTACGGGACTCTCCCGTCTCTTGGGCAAGTGCGAGCTGGCGCCAGCTGGAGACGTCCGGATATAGTGCTCGATTTGAATTGGTTCTCGACGGTGATTAACTGACCCATGACGACGATACCCGACAACTTAGTTGTCGGCTCGTTGGTTTGGCCGATCCTTGATCTCGTCGGTCCAATTCGTCGGCTGACGACGACCGACATCAACATGAAGTAAAAATAAATGTGTGTTTATAAGACAAGACTCATTTCCTCTTCTTTTACTATATATGGCTATTTCTTAAAAAAAGAAAAACCCAAACCGAGATAATATCTCTTGTGAGGCCCTGTTATTATTGATGTTATCTATGATAATAGAATAAGAGATCATGTGTCTTCTCAGAATATCTTATCACAATCAGACTCGTACACCTATCTTTACTAAGAAGGTTATATAGAGATATATTTTAATTTCATAATAGATATAGTGAAAATAAGTGCTTGTTTAAAAATAGGACCATATCACTTCTTACAAATGGCCCCTTTTCCTAAAAAAGATGCCAAAACATTAAACAAAAATAAAACCGTTTCAAAGAAATGTCAAAATTTGAAGCATCGTCAATAAAAAAATTGAACTAAAAATTTAATTACAAAAGTAACAAGACCGGACCGAGCAAAAAAGTACACCATCAGGGGCCGCCGTAGAATGGCACTAGCTAGCATGACCCTCCAATTTTTTTAAAAAAGACACCATGTAAAAATAAGAGTAATGCTAGCTGCATGTATATCCGGGTATAATTTCACGCTGGAATCGCTGGGGAGCGCTCTATTGGGCCACGTGAAAAACACTTACGTCAGCAGCCCAGCACACGTCGCCACTTACACACGCGTCTTTCCGAAGACCGCCATCATGAAACTGCCCACTATTATTAAATTCACTACAAGACAAATATGATGAATGATTGAACCTATTTGTCACCGAAATCAACTTATTTGTCACCAAGAGTGACTTATTTGTCACCAGAATCAACTTATTTGTCATCACTGGTCACCAATTTCTCACCGGAATCACTTATTTTTCACTCCAATTTGTGACTCTATGTGAATTACTTAAGATATTTGTCACCGGAATCAGCTTATTTGTCACTCGGAGTGACCTATTTGTCATTGGAATCAACCTATTTGTCACTTAAGATACGAAGACAGCTATTTGTCACCAGGAGTGACTTATTTGTTACTGGAATCAACCTATTTATCACTAGAATCAATCTATTTGTTACTGAATCACTTAAGACAAGAAGTCAGCTATTTGCCACCGAAATCAACCTATTTGTCACTCCAATTTGTGACTCCATGTGAATCACTTAAGGCACGAAATCAGCTATTTGTCACCAGAATCAACCTATTTGTCATTAGAAGAAACCTATTTGTCACCATAATCAACTTATTTGTCACTTCAATTCGTGACTCCATGTGAAACACTTAAGGCACAAAGTCAATTATTTGTCACCGAAATCAACTTATTCGTCACCAGAAGAAATCTATTTGTCACAGGAATCAACTTATTTGTTACTAGAAGACATCTATTTGTCACCAGAATCAACCTACTTCGTGACTCCATAGAAAATTTTGATTTTCGATGCAAAAAGTACATTTCAAATTAATTAAAAATCTCTCTATAATCGTTCTTTGCGATGGGGGCGATTTTCATGATGGCATGCCTTGGGAAGACGCGTGCGCAGGCAGAGACGTGTGCTAGGCTGCTAACTTGAGCGCTTTCCACGCGGCCTAATCGAGAGCGCCCGAGCGATTCCAGCGTGAAATTTATACCCGGATGTACGTGCAATTAACATTTCTCTAAAAATAATGCCTTCACTTTTTAGAGGAACCGTTTGGAAAGTGAAGTCGTGATTCCAAATCACGCTCTCTCACCTCTTTTTAGAAGGCATACAGTCGTACATCTTCTTTAGAAGATTTTTTTATTAAATAAAAATCCTATTAGATATATTTATTTTGATAAAGCATTATTAAATAAAAATAAGCCCTACCTACCACCTACTATTATGATAATATTAGGAATAAAGTTTTTTAAATAAAGAACTCTTTATTCACTTCATGAACCCCTCTGCATATCATTTTTTAAATTATTTATTGAAATATTAATTTATTACATCATCTTTAGAAAATTTTCAAATTTTTTTATCAATACTGCCGCATATCTTATTTAATAATATATTAAATAATAAGTTTTATATGTTACAACAAAACTTTGCATGCGAGATATATTTTTCTTTACACAATAGATACATATATATTATTTTCATTTCATTCACTAAACCAGTAATACATTAATAACAGGTAGACCTCGAAGCTAACAATAACACACTAAATTAAACAATATATGAACATACCATCCTCACAAAAGAAAATATGTCTATGCATGTGAATACGAAGTATGAATGGATTAGGGTTGCAATCGATCTCCCATACCTACTAATTATCCACACAAAAAACCGCCATACCTCCAATAGTGCAACATATGTGTTATAGGGTCAGGGTTGGTCGAGCTATTATATCCGGTTCGATTGGATTTATTGTACCGATTGTTGGCCCACGGATGGCAGCAAGGATATATCTAGAGAGGGGTGAATAAGAAATCTGAAAACTGAAACCAAAATCATCACTTGAAAATATTTAGTTAGTATAAATAAATGTGTGCAATAGAAGTAAAGAGTGCGGATGTAAGCACACAAGGAACACAGAAATTTATCATGGTTCGGTCCTCCCAAAATGAAAGTTCTACATCCAGTTCCCAAACAAACTCTTGAGATTTTACTAAACACCAAGTAACCTTGGTCTTCTCTTAAACAAAAGGTAACAACACCCAACACCCCAACTATTCTTCTTCTCTTTTCTGGACAAGAAGACAATCCACTTCTTATACAGGCTCAAAAGCAAATCTATTGGAACAAACCCCCACGTGGTTACACCACCAGACACAAGCTGGTCTTCTTCTCTTTCCAGACAAGAAGTCAACCCACTTCTCTGATAGGTCAAGAAGTCAACCTCCTAGTACAAACCTCAGTGTGGTTCTTCCCTTAACATAAGGGGATCGCTTGCACTGCAAACCTTCTCTTCCACCCGAAGAGGAACACTTCTAAACACAAAAGTAGGAACTGATGCCCCTAGATCAAGTTCAAGATACATAATGATATACTTGATCTGAGACTAAGCCTAAGAAGGAAAGAGTTTACAGGACAAGACTCTCCTTAGGCTAAACCCCCAGCTCTCTCTCTCTCTCAAATACACAGAGACACACACAGAGAGAATGAGGAAGAAGGAAGACGGCTTGAATGGGCTCGAGCTCTCTTCCTTTCTACATGAGTGTGTATGGAGTTGGGTGCTCATTGGATGTACACTCCTTGAATGATCTTTAGGTTTGCACACCTATTCCTTTTCTTTTGCTTTTCTCTTTTATGGAGCAGCTTGAATAGATCCGTTGACAGATGACCATTGGAGTTTCTTGGCTCTCTTCTTCTTCTTCTTTTGATCACCTTCCTTTAAGTCCAATGGCTTCCTTCTTGTGCCTACTGACTACTTGGAGTGGAGGAAGGTGTTTCAGCTGGTGCGCAATTCCAAGGATGCCAGCAGCAGGTCCAAGATGTTGACTATGAGTAGAAGTGAATATGCAGACATTAAATGCAAGGCAGACGTTTAGACTCTATAAGTCTTTTGTCAAATGGATCATACCTCTTTTCTGTCTGTATTTTCTGCAGATAGCTAGAAATAGAATGTAGGTGTTTTTATTTTGTTGCAAGAAGGAAGAGATCTTATGAGATAGGCAAAAAGATCTTCAGTCAGAGAAATAAGTTAAGCATATGAAGTGCATTTGAATTTTCATTGGGCGCCAAAGATATTTTGAAATGTTTGAAATGTAGAGGCAATCGATGCTTAAGGTAATCAATGTTTAAGTTAAAAGACAATCGATGTTTGAATATAATAGTAATCGATGTTTAAGACAATCTATATTTATATAATCGATGTGAAAGTATAATCAATGTTCATGTAGTCAATGTTTATGCAATCGATGTTAAAGTGTAATCAATGTGAAAGTATAATTGATGTTTGATTTATAACAGTAATCGATATTTAAGTAGGACAGTCGATGTTCAAAGAGTAATCGATGTTAAGATAATCGATGTTCAAAGAATAATCAATGTGAATGTAATCGATGTTTTCGATAATCAATATTAAAAGGTAATCTATGTTCATGTAATCGATGTGAACTTAAAATTAGTAATCGATGTGGACTTCAAAGGTAATCAATGTTTTAAGAGAAAGGTAATCGACGTGAAGCTTCGGATAAAACATGCATAGATGATCTTGAAAAATGATAATAAATGTATTTATGTTATTTATGAAAATCATGAATTTTTGTTATAACTAAAATAAAAGGATAAAATATAAGAGTGGTTCAACAATCTCTCTATTTTTGGTGATGACAGAACTCATGTGAATTTAAAACAAATATTCTATATAACTAATGAATAGAAAATTTATAACATAACATATTCTCCCCCTTTTTGTCAATAACTAAAAAGGAATGATCTTACCATTTGCATCCCCCCTTTCCTTTTTTTTAAGGACTTCTTACCAATATGCTCTGAGTGTGAAGGTGAGGGATTCAACAATGCGTTTATAGCTGTTAGTGATTATTTCTCCCCTTTAGTGTTTGCTCCCCCTGAGTGTGATACTCCTTCTTAATGTGAGGCTGGTGAGTCTTCACGAAGATTTCTTGCGTTGGTCTATAAAAGAGATAGAAATACTTGTAAGGATATTAGTATCATTGTTAAAAAAAAAATGAATGTAATTTAATTTTAAAAAAATTAAGGATGACCACTTCCTCTTCAGATAAGAATGAGGTGAAGAGTTGGTGGCCAATCAGATGCTTTTGAGCATCCCTAACCATAGCCATGTGAATGTCTTTTTGTTGTTTTATTCATCAAGAGCAGATTAGCATTCTCTTCATCTTCTTTTGTGCTTGAGCTTTCTGATGAGTTATCCCATGTAGCTGTGAATGTCTTCCTTTTGTGTTTCTTGTGTTTCTCCACTTTTCTCTTCTTCTTTTCCTTCTTGCTCTTGGCTAAGATTTTTCGGATGATTTCTTCTTCACTGTCAACATCACTGCTATCACTGGTAGTGTCTTCATCTGAAGTGCTTTCTTTTGCCTTACATGCATTGTTTGGCCTTCTTTTGAAGCAGCTTTCTCCTAATCTCTCCAATTTGATCTCATAAGCCATAAGAGATCCAATCAGCTTTTCCAATGTCATTATGGAGAGGTCATTTGCTACTTCTATAGCAGTGACCTTTGGAGTCCACTGTTCTGGGAGAGATCTTAAGATCTTTCTGACTTTGTCTCCCTGGCTATACTTCTTACCCAAACAAGCAAGTCCATTGATTTTTGGTAAACTCATTGTACATCTGAGATATGGACTCATCTTGTTCCATTTTGAACTTCTCATATTTTGTCACAAAGATATCAATCCTGGTTTCTTTGACCTTGTCTGTTCCTTCATAGGTGAGCTTCAGCTTGTCCCACATCTCTTTTGCTGTCTTGCAAGCAGATATTCTATTGAACTCTTGGTTGGTCAATGCGCAACACATGAAGTTTTTGGCCTTACTATTCAAAGATATTCTTCTTCCTGTCTTCAAATGTCCATTCTTCCTTGGGCTTAGATATTTGGAGGTCACCATCATCTATGATGCTCCAAAGTTGGAAGTCGTAGCCTTATAGGAAGAACTCCATCCTTGTTTTCTAGTAAGGGTAGTGTTCTCCATCAAACAGAGAAGGCCGAAAAATGGATTGGCCTTCTGCAAAACCTTGAACTACCATGGATCTTTGCTCTAAGATCATTGGATCTTCTTGATGTTTAGAGACCAAGGCTCTGATACCACTTGTTGATATCAGATGAATGAAAGAGCTTGGCTCTGATACCACTTGTTGGCCCACATATGGTAGTAAGGATATACCTGGGGGGGGGGAGGGGGGGGCATGAATAGAAAATCTGAAAATAAAATTAAAATCACAACTTGAAAATGTTTCGTTAGTATAAATAAACGTATGCAATGAAAGTAAAGAGCGCGGAAGCAAGCATACAAGGAACATAGAAATTTATCCTGGTTCGGCCTTTCCAAATAGAAGTCCTATGTCCAGTCTTCAAGCAAACTCTTGAAATTTCACTAAGCACTAAGTAACCATGGTCTTCCTTTAAATAAGGGGCAACAATGCCCAACACCCCAGCTGGTCTTCTTCACTTTCCCAGGCAAGAAGGCAGCCCACTTCTTTTGCGGGCTCAGAAGCAAACCTACTAAAACAAACCTCAGCGTAGTTACACCACCAGACACAAGCTTGTCTTCTTCACTTTTTGGGCAAGAAGGCAACCCACTTCCCTTACAGGTCAAGAAGTCAACCTCTTAGTACAAACCCCAGTGCGGTTCTTCCCTTAACACAAGGGGAACGCTTGCACTGCAAGCCTTCTCTTTCACCTGAAGATGAACACTTCTAAACACAAAAGTAGATCCTGATGGCCCTAGATCAAGCTCAAGATACATAATAAAATGCTTGATCTAAGACTAAGCCTAAGTAGAAAAGAGTTTATAGGACAAGACTCTCATTAGGCTAAACCCCCAGCTCTCTCTCTCTCTCTCTCTCTCTCTCTCTCTCTCTCTCTCTCTCTCTCTCTCTCCTCTCTCTCTCAAATACATAGAGACACACAGAGAGAGAATGAGGAAGAAGGAAGACGACTTGAATGCTTCAGCTTGAATGGGCTCGAGCTCTCTTACTTTTTGTTTGAGTGTGTATGGAGTTGGGTGCTCACTGGATATACACTCATTGAATGATCTTCAGATTCACACACCTATTCCTTTTTCTTTTGCTTCTCCCTTTTATGGAGTAGCTTGAACAGATCCGTTCATAGATAATCGTTGGAGTGTCTTGGCTATCTTCTTCTTCTTCTCACCTTCCTTTGAGTCTAACGGCTTCCTTATTGTGCCCACTGGCTACTTGGAGTGGAGGAAGATGTTTCAGCTGGTGCACACTTCCAAGGATGCCAGAAGTAGGTCCAAGATGTTGACTATGAGTAGAAGTGAACCTGCAGGCATTAAATGTAAGGCAGATGTTTAGACTATATAAGTCTTTTATCTAATGGCTCATACCTCTTTTTGCCTTCTGTTTGTATTTCTTGCAGATAGCTAGAAATAGAATGTAGGTGTTTTTCTTTTGTTGCAGGAAAGAAGAGATCCTATGAGGTAGGCAAAAAGATCTTCAGTCAGAGAAATAAGTTAAGCATATGAAGTGTATTTGAATTTTCATTGAACACCAAAGATATTTTGAAAGGTTTGAAATGTAGAAGAAATCTATGTCTTAAGGTAATCGATGCTTAAGTTAAAAGACAATCGATGTTTGAATATAATAGTAATCGATGTTTGAGACAATCTATGTTTATGTAATTAATGTGAAAGTATAATCGATGTTCATGCAGTCGAAGTTTATGCAATCGATGTTTAAGTGTAATTGATGTGAAAGTATAATCGATGCTTGATTTATAACAGTAATCGATGTTTAAGTAGGACAATCGATGTTCAAAGAGTAATCGATGTTAAGATAGTCGATGTTCAAAGAGTAATCGATGTGAACGTAATCGATGTTTTAGATTGTAGCACCCTTGATTTTTAAAATCAAGAAAAATAAAAATTTATTATTTATAAATGAGATAAATCGATTTAATTATAATAAAGAAGAATACATGGAATAAAAGGGAATTAATGCAATACCCATTAAGCTAAATTATTAATGGGTTACTCTAATAACCAAACCAAATAGATTGGGCCCAATTAGTGACAGCCCATCTTGAGAGGAGAAGTAATTAGGTGAAATTCGTACCTAATTAATTAATAAATAGAAAAGGGTCAAATTAACTATTAAAATAAGTCATATCTATCCTAAAAAGAGTCTACACTTACCCTAAATCTTTACCCACGAAATTGGAACCCTTCCCAACCCTATTAGGTAGATAAATAAGAGAAAGTGGGAGATAAATGCCAATTTTCGGAGTTGGATGAGAAAGAAAGAGTTTTAGGTGACTTAGAACGCTATAGGCTATCAAAACACCCAAAATCTCTTCCCTACCACCCATAGAACGTGGCTGGAGTCTTGGGAGACGAAGGAGAGGTGTTGTGGACGAAGGATCTTGGAGGAGAAGGCTGGAGCAAGGAGCTTTCTTCTTCCCGTTTTCGTCATCAAACCCTAGCATTTCTTGTCAACACCAAAAGGTAGGCAATCTCTCAAGATAAAATCGTTAAATAATTACCCTAGGTAGCCTTCATGTACCTCTTCAAAAGCTCTATGGTTTCGTTGCATTCCGCTCATCCATTTCGGCGAATTTAATTCATGAAATCCTACTGTTACCATGAACCCAAATCTCATGTTTTCTCTAATCCTCTGCATGTACTTGTTCCCATGCCCTGATAAAATTCTCAGTTATACTACATCATAATAGATTTCAAACACCCCTGGTCTTGCTCTATTTCGACCTCTCATGAGAGAGAATTAAATCTTTGAATCTCTGTCTGTTGCATGTACTCAACTCTTCAAGTTTACCTTTAAACTTCGTGTATACTTGATGCCTTGCTATGAGAAAATTCTCTAAAATACTACATCGTGTTAGCTTTTGAACGCCCTTTGGTTTAGTAATTTTTCATCATATATACATCTCTAATTAATTCATTGAACCATGACTGCGCCTGTTTAGGTCACCGAAAAGTAACATGATCAATGCATATCTAAACCTTGTCTATTTTCAAATTAATCGTGTATGTTGATATATATACATGTCTACTTTCGTTTAGAACTGATTTCATACTTTTTGGATCTCTATACGATTTATTATTGAATTTTTAGTGACTATGTGTCAGACAGACCCACCTAGAAAAAAGGCAAAAACCTCTTTTCTGGGCTCGGGTCACCTCCTGAGGTCGCGACGGCGCGATACGCCGCGATCTCAGAGGTCGCGACCCCTGGGTCCGACGCTTTATGAATGCGGCGGACCGACGCGTCGCGACTTGGTCCCGGTTCACCCCGCCGGCCGGTTCAGCATAACGCGACCCGTCGCGACTTGAAGGTGACCTCCAATCCTGTCGCGACTTTAGCCGAGTGAAATTTTTACAATAAAATCCTATGTTTACACCATTCCAACCTTGATCAACCCTAATTGACTACTGTTATGAATAACTTGATAGTATTAACAATTGAAGATAAATGATATATGAAATCAATCTATGTAAAGGCCATGCGTACAATCAACGATGATCTTAAGATTTCTTTACACTTACACACACACAACATTGTAAATTGCCATTTGACCTTGATAAATTGTGCAATAATTTATTCGTAAATTATCAAAATAAATGACTAAATTATCCTATTTTGTTAAATACAATTGTTTCCGTTTTGACTCGCGTATTTTAAATACCGTTATCGTTTCCCTCGGCCTTCGAGCACTCGAGGCACGACGGACATGTTCTTACACACTTTCCCTTGACTTGGACCACCTCTCCACCGGGAATACTCTCGAATGGACCAGGGACTCCTTGTCAAGACCTCCGTAAGTCTTCTTGGCTTTGGCGCACGTCCTTAGTCAACGAGCTGGTTGTACCCCAAAACCGTTACATCCTACGGATCAGTACGATCCATGCCTCAGCGTATTCCTTCTTATCTTGGGTTCACGTCGGACCACCTGACCCGTGTACACAGCACGGCTAAGGGGCGGTTGTGACTTCTACCAGACTGCCGGTACCCGACCTGGTGCTGTGCAACCGTTACTATCAGAATTTCACGTTGTTTTACGAAATTGTCCCTATCTCATCTACTATCTATATCCTCTCATCTGTTCACGTTCTCTCTACACTCTCATCTATCTCATCTATTACTCTCTTATCTCTTCTTGGTACTCTATTGGCCATTTGTGTGATTGTCTAAGATAAAAGAAATGACTAATGCCAGCGCAATAGGACCCGATCGGGTCCTGGGAGGAGCGCCCGAAAAGTACCAGTGCCTATGGGAGTTAAAATGATCATAGGATGTGTTATGGCATGCATCCAGCGCCAGTTTACTATCTAGATTAATCTATGACAATCAAAGTGCTATCTCTACAAGTGCAAGCGTGATCGTTACTAGTGCACCGTTGTGCAATTTACATGTTATATCGTTACATGGCCATTCTATTATCGTTATCGTTGTACTATTTTCCCTGTGCCAGTTGCAGTTGTTCTCTTGTTATCGTGACATGCTCTACATGACTTTACTTTCTAGTTAACCTGCCTTTAAAACATTAACTATTTAAAGCATGCTTGTGTTCATGAGATATTAAGTCCTACTGGGCGTTATTCGCTCATCCTGCGTATTTATTTAATGTATTTCAGGTGAGTCGGATCATGACCACACTCACGAGGATGGGACCGATGAGGAGACTCATGAGTGACCATTTCAGCCATCGATGCTATCTAGCAGTAGTTAGTATAGTTATGAGTCAGTTAGTCATGATGTAATAGTCTGTTTTTGAATAAAGTACTCTGGGCCCTAGTTTTGGCTCTGATACGTTGATGTATTAGTCAGTTTATGAAGATGATGAGTTATTAGTGAATGTAATGGAGATTGTTGGATTATTAATGCAATTTGGAGTTCATTTGGTGTTATCCCATTTGTGCAATGGTTTGCATTTAATTTCTCGCTCTGTGCTATTTAATAACTGTAATCCCGCTCTGATATTCCGCGTCGGGGCGTTACATAGATAATCGATGTTCATGTAATTGATGTGGACTTGAAAGCAGTAATCAATGTGAACTTCACAAGTAATCGATGTTTTAAGATAAAGATAATCGATGTGAAGCTTCAGATAAAGCATGCATAGATGATCTTGAAAAATGGTAATAAATGTATTTATGTTATTTATGATAATCATGAAGTTTTACTATTGCCAAAATAAAAAGATAAAATATAGGAGTGGTTCAACCCCAGTTTGATGCGGCTCTAGTTTGATCTAATAAATCTTAACTTTTTATTATAAAAATTAAAAAATATTACTTATATTGAATCATATTAGAACTAAAAACCATGATTTTTCAAGGCGAATCGGATCGGCCCTATTCGACCAAATTGGATCAGATCAGGGGAGATCCGATCCATGATTCGCCTGATCCGGTCTGATTCGCATGGGTAAATACATACATGCCCTTTCTTCCCCTTTCTTCTTCATAATTATTTACCTGAATATAAGTAAATGTTAGTATTTATAGTTCTATTTATTTAAGATATTACATGTACATAAGAAAATACCCCCATTTGAATTCAATAAAAATATCAAAAAAATCATATATCTTACCAATAAAAATCAACTCTCCCATTGATGAAGAAAATTGTGATTTCATTGATTTTATCAAAATGCTAACTTTCTAATATCTCATAATTTGGTCTATTTTTAAATTTGATAATTCAAATAAATCACATAGAACACTAAAAAATCTAAAGTTCGATAAAAAAAATCAAACGTGTGTGTGACTTCTCCAAAGGAGCTACTCTATTACACGTTCGAGTGCCCCCATCCTCTATTGCCAAGTACTCTAGTACTTTTCGAAAAAAATTTGTCACAAATTAATGACTGTTGGGCAGCAGTTGTGCCGGGCTTTAAATTCTTTTTGTTTCTTATAAGGTGTTTGGGATCAATTAAAAAAAACTATTTCTACCTAAAAAATGATGTTGAGTTTACTTTTAACTTTAAATTTAAAATTATAAAAATGTGATGTTATCTGTTTGGTAAAAATAATAAAATTTTAAAATTTATATTAATGTGTTTGGGGCGGGAGGAGGATCCGTCGAGGCAGGGTAGGGGGAGGGCGCACGGGGGCGGGGCAGGGGTTGGGGGGGGGGGGGGTTCGCAGGGGGGATGGGGAGGGCGCAGGGGAGGGGGGGGGGAGGGGATGGGGGGAGGGTGTTGGGTGGGGGGGGGGGGGGGGGGCTGTGGGGGGGGGGGGCCACAGGGGGGGGTGGGGATGGGGAGGGGATGGGGTGGGCGTAGGGGTGGTGGGGGGGGAGGGTGCTGTGTGGGGGGGGGGGGGGTGCTGGGTGTGAGGGGGAGATGAGAGGGAGTGTTGTATTTTTTTAAAAAAATTTGATCTATACTTATTTTTATTTTAGGAGAGATTTACATAAAATAAATTTTCTTCTTTAAAATAAAAAATTACTTACCAAATATTTCTATTTATTTTTTCTCTCTTTTTTAAATTAAAAAAATTGATAAAAAACTGCAACCAAACACCCCATCACCAAAAACATTGGATGCAAATATAAAGCAAGTGCATCCCACATCAGCACACCACTTAATCGATGTGCATCATCCATATTAGTGGTAGATCCACTACTCGCTCTTCATTAGTTAGGCCTATATGCATTACCATCATGCATGTGCACTAATTCTAGCTAGCATTTTGACTTCACCTCACCAGAACTCCCAAAGTAGTCAAGTGATGAAAGGGGTAGTGGATTTGGTATATGCACCTTCAAAAATGTTTTACGACCAAAATTTGCTATGGGTTGGACCTAAATTAGAAGAGGTCAGCGACCGAGCACGATGAGATGAAGAGGCAAAAGTCACCAAATGAGTCCGGGCTTTTAGAGTTTTTAAAGGTATTGGAGTCTTAACTCGATTGGATAGTTAAGATATGTCTTCATGTACAAGATAACAAGCCAATAGACTCTAGTTGAAGCGATTGGTCGTAATGAAAATTTTTGGTCACGACACAGCTAGTTCTCTCTCTCCCCATATATTAGATCTAAGACATTACTAATCACGGGAGGAGATCCTCTCAGTGATTGCACTGAGGGGACTCCTCCAAACTATTGAGAGAGTCCTCTCGATATTTGGGAGATCCCGACTCATTATTTATAGGTGTTTTGGGAGAAAGAAGTTTCTTATGTAATTTGATATGATCATACACATAGTTATTATTACGGTTATTGTGCTAGCTGTTGTGATCTCTTTGTCATTTATACGTTAATGAACAAGCTAGCATTGTAGTGTGTAACCCATGAGAATATTTGGCAAGTGCTAGACGTCTGAGAGTCAATGCACCCTTGTTCATTTGAAAACACTTATATTTATCGTAAATTTTATACTAATTAAAAATCTTCCTCACAATTAAGTCCAAACGATGACTAAGACAAATTGGAACGGCCGAAAAGAGAGGGACTAATCTCTTCCTTATAGAGAAGAGGATAGTTCTCCGTTTTCCATACCTCTATCTCAGAAAACGGCCGGCCATGGAGATAGCTCCCTACCTCTATCGATCTCTACCCTTCTCCCTATAAATAGACAGCTCCGTATGGAGCACGCAGAAACACAATGGAGTTTATTTTCCCATCAAATCTCGTGATCAAGTTGCTCTTCTTTTCATGGGCTCTTCTCCTTGTTTACACATGCCGGGTTGAAGGTTTCGTCACCCGTCTCCAGGCCGATCCTAGGCGGGCGGTGACAAGTTCGGGCCATGGCACTGTTGGTACTGGGCACGCCGCCCAGTGCAAGGGCTTAGAGTGCGAGAGCATGAGGCTCGGATACGCACGGAGGCCTCCATCCCCAATGGGGAACACTGGCGGGGGCTACGGCAGCGGCAGCGGCAGCGGCTACAGCGGTGGCGGTGGCGGCGGAGGCGGGAGCGGTGGCTACGGCGGCGGAGGCGGTGGTGGTGGCTACGGCGGCGGAGGCGAAGGCGGCGGCGGTAGCCCCGGCGGGGGAGGTCCTCCTGGTGGGGGAGGTCCTCCCGGCGTTTGAAGAGACCTCCACGTCCCGACTCCTGCCTGAGTTCTAGCAACGAGGGTTTTCCCGGCAACCCTCCGAGCTCTACTCAGGCTATTGTAATGGAGGCGTTCCTGCCCCTCCGAGCTAGCTTCTAGCAATCTGCCGTTCCAAACACCACCAGCTCCATCTACAGGATCCGGGTACTCTTACCGTCACTTCATAGCAGCCTCCTAATTAAGTCCATAGTTTCCTGGTCGCTAGGTAGTTTTTGGACCAATGCATCGATGACCAACTCTATGTAACATATCTAGTATTACCATCCTACGTGTCAAAAAAAATTATATCTAGTATTACCATCCACTTCCCTTGCCCGCGGGAGTACGTACGCTTCACCTGTGTTCTTCGTTGATCACTTGATGTGTATAGTGGAACTGAAACTGGTTCAGTACTGCTACTAGTTTTTGACGCTAATTTTAACGTAAGCCAGGAAAAAAATGAAATTTCTGTTATCTATTTACATTACAAGCCAGCAGGAATTACCAGTACATTATCTAGTTACACATAATGTTAGACTTTAGAGAATCACGAGGAATGGGAATTAATCGCAGATCTCAGAAGAGCCGTTTAATTTGACATAGAGGGGTCGAGGTTAATACCTATATATGTACATCCTAGTGATGAATTATGTTCAAATATCCGTCTTTATATTTACCTACTGAAGGAAAGATCAACTGGGGAATATTTTAACATGACCGTGCATCCATTACACTAGCCTCAGAGATTCATTGAAGATAAAAGATAAAATATATAGATACGACGTAGTGGCCGACATCACACACGCTATGGCGAAAATGGCAAGTGGGGAGCGCCAGGAAATGTCTAAATATATCGATATCGTCCATTCTCTCTCTCTTTTTTTTTTGACACAGATATACGTTTCATATAACTTCAAGAAACAGGGTGCATGGGCTAGGCAGACAAAGGCCGGAACACGGCAACGACAGTAGGCATCAGAAGTAACAGGGCATGGCTTAAACAGGGTGTCATCAGACAAGGGATCATCGGTCCAAAGGAGAACGACAAAAGTCCAAGATCTGTCAAAACCGGCGTCGCATAAGGCGACGCGAACTGACAGCGATCTTCATCGGCAACTTCACGGCGGAGGAAGACGCGCCCTCAACCTCCACTACTTGTGCTAGAGATGAGCTCGACGGGTTAGAGGGTAGCCTCTAACGAACCAAAGTAAGTAAGATGAAGTTTGAAATCGCCAATCAGAAATTCCTAGATGTTCAAGCTGGAACAATACATGAACATCCGCCGCGCCGCTCCTCGCCAAGCCAAGCAGAGAACAAACAACATGGGAGACATGAACAAAAAAGAAAGGCACAAACGGATTTAGCTACGCCGCAATCGATCCTCAAGATAGTCGATGAAATAATCACTGGTGCCGAAGACGAAACCCCCATCGAGAGCGAAACTTCATCATGAGAGAACAAAACCCTTCTACCGAGGTAGGAGAACCAAAATAGTCCCCACCTGAGGGAGGGGGAGAGAACACCCCGCAGACGACAGCACCAATTGAACTACCCCCTCCCCTCCAAAAAGGCGCAATGATGAAGGCTAAAACAGGGAAGGCACGATAGAGACGAAGGTGAAAACCCCAGAGTTTCTTACTCTAGAAATCTAGAGTGAGAAGCAGTGGGACTTTCATATCGCCTATCCTCTGAACACCAACCTTTTTCTCCATTTTCATGGTCACAAATTAATGACTCTGGGCTGGGCTCTATTTTATTCCTAAAACCATGATGCATAAAGCAATGCATCACACATCAGAAGTTCACTTAAAATGACGTTAAGGGGAGCCTATTTTGCCGACAACCCAGACCAAAATCTGAATCCAGAATAATAGAAGTTCCCCTATTTGTTCATTCGGTAAAAAAAATATGTGCATTTCGGAGACTATCATCATGTGTACTTGTTAACTTTTGATAAATGTTTGCTACTTGCTGTGACAAGATTGACATGCAAAGAAGGTGTACGGTCCCGACTAAAACTTGCCCATTAATTACTCATCACACTATTTTTTCAAACAATTTTTTTCTCTCCTTAAATAATTATTTGTTCATTTTAATAAGAAGGTAGACAAATAGTTATTTAAGATAGGTAAATAAATTTAATAAACCAATAGGCATTTATCCACTTAAAATAGTTATTCTTCCACCCTAGCACTTAAGTGAACAAATAACTATTTAAAATAATAAATAGATTTATCAGAAGAATGACAAAAAAATGACGAATGACGCCTAACTTAGGTGGGATCCACCACTACAAGAAAAAGGTTATTGGGGACGGCTGAGAGCCGTCCCCAAAAGTCATTAAGCCGTCCCAAAAAACTATTGGGGACGGCTTCCCAACCGTCGCAAAGCCGTCCCCAATAACCTCGTCGCCAATACAATAGCGACGACTGAAGAAAAACCGTCCCCAATAAGATTATTAGGGACGGCTGACGAGTCGTCCCCAATAATCTTATTAGGGATGACTGTGCAATCATCCCCAATAATTTATTGGGGACGACTGGTCAACCGTCCCCAATAATCTTATTGGGGACGGCTAGTCAGCCATCCCCAATAAGATTATTAGAGACGACTGGCCAACCGTCTCCAATAATCATACTAGGGACGACTCATCAGCCGTCCCCAATAAGATTATTAGGGACGGCTGACTGCAGCCGTCCCCAATAAGATTATTAGGGACGGTTGATTAACCGTCCCCAATATTTTTCAAATTTAAAAAAATAATAAAATAAAATTTCCACCACATAAAATTGTGATAGATTAACGACAAAATAAATCAATCCCAAAAAAATTGATGTTAACTAACAATGGACGTAATTCCGTTTCTAGAAACAAACAATCATTATGAAAAGATGACTAAAGTACAACAAAAAAAAAATTTAATAAAAAGGCCAAAGATGGCCGATATTATTATACATTGAAAAGAAGATAAACATTGACAGTAGCCCAACTCAACAAAGAGAATCCAAGTAAGAGATAGCTAAAACTTTAAAGATGATCTATCCCAGGAGTGAGTTCGCCATAAAACAACCCGAAGACGTAGACTCGGTCGACGAGAGCATCTCTCTATTTTTCTTCATCTGAATCCATTTCGGATGCCTCAGAATGACAAGTAAACCAAGCATAAAGATATTCTCAACTTTAGCACGTTCAGCAACTGACATAGCAAAAAAAAATGCAAAAAAAGTCAAATGGTGTTTGAAACAATTAATAATATCAAATTAACTAAGATGCAAAAAAGAATAGAAATAGAAAAAGTAAATGAGCTAGAAAGTACATCATTCATAGACATGAGGACATCCATTTTGATGATCTATTTAATTGATTTGCATACAATACATAAAGAGTGTTTGATTAATACTTAAAAAACAAGTGAAGTGTATAAGAAAGAAAACTCAATTAGGATTCTAAACCAAAATTGGGAATCACTTGGACCACTACATGTCTCTATTTGATTTCAAAAAGTACAGTGCAAAATGATATCTTGCAGTCACCTCATGATAGTTTGATATCAAAGTAGTAGCAACCCGCACGGAATAAATATACAGTCAACACAGATGGGGCAAGTAGACGTTCAAAATTCTGATAAACAAGGAGTCAAAGATTGTGCAAAATTTACAATTAATGAATAGAACAAAAATATGAAAGTCAAAAGACCAATGAGGAACTAAAAAATCACACTAACCTAACATTTCAAGTCCCATCTAAAGCACAAAAACCAATATAAGAAACAACTGTCTTGCATCCCTGATCATATTATGCATAGAAAAATCACACAATACTTTAAATTTGACATGGAAATCTCTGTAGTATCATGAAACTGCATTCATGCCAGATTGTATTTTCCGAGGCATGGTGATTCAAATGCCATGATAAGAGCTTTTATCTTTGTGCTTATAGTAAGCTTGATGACATGGTATGTCAGTATACTAAATGTGTTGTTTTATATATACACCAATCAGATATAGGTTCAACATTAAAATTTCTTTTGAACTTACATTTGAGTGGTGCTGCAATCTTTGATCCCCAAGTTTTAGATTCATGTATTTTTGTTAGTTTTTATAGAAGCCTTGCTCATCTGCATCCAAGTGACATGAAGGACCTGTTGATGCTATGGTAGTTTTCCCTTGGATCTGAAGGTTGGCATTCTTATTGGAATAAAGGGTTCAGTGGCCTCTGCTGCACATCAAGAGGGTACATGAAACTGTGGTGTGATACTGATGGCCTCTTTGATTGCCCTATTAATGTACCTTTCACTTACAGCATCCACTCAGCAACAGTTTATACAAGATTCCATGGTTTCTTTCTTAAATTTCAAGCTTAGTTTCTCTGAATTTAGCAAAATAGTCTGAAGTTAGGGGAGGGACATGTTGCCACTTGCCATTGTGCAGCAGGAGTTTGCATGTAATTAGGCCGCTTCCTATTCTTGTAAACCTTACCTTCAAGGGAGGTTGGCATGTCATTCCTTCTTATTTCCAAATATACTTTAAAACAGTGGATGAGGACTATTTGATGTGCAAGAAAAATAAATGTTCTTCTCTTCTGAATCCATCCACACTAACTTCAACTTTACTTCACACATATAGCCATATGCATGCATACTGCACTTGGCATGTCATTCAAAACAAAGATTAAGACCTTACAAAGGATGAAATTTTCATAGTTACACATTGCACATATAAATAAATTAAATTTAAGAAAACTTATATATATATATATATATGAAGCGGAATAAGTATATGTGGTAGAAGGTATGCGATTGCATGGAGGTGTGCTACTACATAGAAAAGAATCTAGAAAATAGATCGTGATGTCCATGTGAAAGTTTGGGTATTCTTGGAGCATTTTTGTTGGAATTAAGATATGATGATTTACAGAATCCCTACTACAGTGATATCTTTGTCTTGTTTTATTTTTGTTTGAAACTCATGCCTAACTCTTGCTCTTTTCTGATAGATTACCTCTGATGTGGGTAACACATGCCTAACTCTTAACAACTCCAGCTATTTCAAAATAATGTAGAATTAAGAAGTAATAGAAAATAAATATCAGATATGAATCACATCCATGCATAAAATACATTCACACATCCTATAAAATATATTAAAATACATTCACACATCCTGTAAAAAATATATTCACGCATCCATACATAATATAAAAGTTGAGCCACCACCCAGGCTCGCTGGATTAAATAAAAATGAGCCACCACCCAGGCTCGCTGGATTAAACAAAAATGAGCCACCACCCAGGCTCGCTGGATTAAACAAAAATGAGCCACCACCCAGGCTCCCTGGATTAAATAAAAATGAGCCACCACCCAGGCTCGCTGGATCTTACTCAAAAAATGAAAGCAACTAGCTCGATCTCCACACGTGTTCCAAACAAAACCTATCATCATAGTTTACAAAAAATATTAATGTCAAATATACATCCACAACATCTATTTGTCAAAATTATACCAAAAGTGTTTCCAAGTGTTTACAAAGTGATATATAGTACTGCTAAACAGAAGTTGATTTGTTCTGGAGATCAAGTTGGAGAAACTGGGCAGCATGAATCCATTTGCCATGTTATGCTCACAACCAAGTGAAGAAAAGATATCCAGAAGTAAGAATACCATCCTGAAAAATGTTTCCAATAACTGATAATATCAGATGAGATAATCCACATAATGAATGCACAAAATGAATTATGCACATTTTATAGTCAAATAAGCAATGTTGCAATAATATTAACAATTTTCACTTATATAAATAACCGACATAGGACCATAATTGCCAAGGCATCCAAGGCGACAAAGGCAATAGCCAACCACCTGTATTGAATAGAAACCACATGTTTCCCACATAATTGCCATTAGAATAAAAACATATGAAGTCCTAAGAATTGGAAATATCACTGTCCAAAAACAATGATTATATCTTCAATATGGAATGAGGGAAAAAAAGAAAAAAGAGCATGTAAACATTAAAGGATCCACTGTCCATAGTAGTTCTCCACTGAAATAGCTCTGTCCAAACCTTCTAGCACAGGAAAACCAGCAAACAGAAGACCTACTTTGAGTAATCAATCATCATCCACAATTTCCTCATCAATTTCATTATTATCACATATGCCATTTCTTCTAGCAAAAGATAGGAAAAGCCCGTGTGAGCAAATCGAAGGAAGCAACCCGTCAGTCAAGCAGATCACAGTAGACTCTAGAAACACGAATATCTAATTTCCACCAAAATCAGCAGCCTTATGATCAGAAGATCATCTAAACCTTCTTCCAGCAAGATAGATACAAAATCCTCATAAATACAGAAACAGACGGATTGCAGAAATCCCGGGCTTCTCCAGAAGGAGGTACCTGCGCAGCAAGATGCCTCAGTCAGCACAGATTCCAAATGCAGCTGAGAATCTTCCGCAATGCCGCCGAAGCATGCCACCTGCAAGTATCCCGAAGCCACCAACTGTTGACGGATACCTCCCCACCCTCCCAACTCGTAACACCACCAACTGTTGACGGATACCTCCCCACCCTCCCAACTCGTAACACCACCAACCCCTCACCCAACCACTGGAGCACCTGCCAAGAACCAACTTCAAGGACTGGAAAAGTCCCCCGGAGTACGGAGACAACAACCAGCAAACTTTCGATCGAAACAGAGCTCAAAACCCAGCGGCAATGCTACTCCTGGGATGCCAACAAGAGCCGATGCATCAAATGGCGTCGAATCCCTCACGCCAACAAGAGTCCCTCGCTGCGTCTCTCGCTGCTCCCCCGCGCCGCTGAGCCCCTGCTCCCCGTGCCGCTGTGGAAGAGATCTCGTCACGGCTACCAGCGCCACTGTGGAAGGGGAAGAGTCCTCGCTCCGCCTCTTGCTGCTCCAAAAGATCTCGTCCTCAGTCCCCCGCCGCTGTGGAAGAGGGAATGTGGAAAAGGGGCTCGAAGTCAGAAGAGGGAAAAGGGGGCGGGGGTAGGAAGTTTTGGGCGGGGGGCGAAAGTTCTTTTACGGCGACAATTATCATTGTTATAAAAGATTTGACAATTTTACTTAGTCGCCGAAAAAAGTTGCCACAAAAGCCTATAGTGTTGGCGGGGAGGGGGGTTGTTTTCGCGGGCTGGGCGGGAAGGAAGGGGGGGGGGGGTGGAGGGGAGAAGCTTGGCGCGATTTTTGGGATTAGAGATATTATTATTATATTATTAGTATTAAGATTTTGTGCATTAATAGGATTGTTTGGATCCCCCTTTTTTTGACATGGCATAAGCATGTTAATTAAATTCAGCTCCAAATTTGTGTATTTTTCACATATTAAGATTTTTTGAATTTTATTTTAGAAGATGGATCGTTAATTTGGGATGCCTACGGGGTTTTGTACTTCTTGTGGCTATGTTTTAGGAACTATGAGCACTTTCAGCCAAAATTTTGTACATTCTTCACATATCTATAAATTTTCAATATATTTGGCATGAGCTGTTAATTTGGGGTAAGAAAGTTTCACATTTTGGTGCACAACTATGCTATTTTGTAGGATAACATGAGTCATTTGCAGCCCACATTAAGTATTTTGGAGCTGAACTTATCTTCAAATTCATCACAATAAAATTATTTATGCCACCTCCTCAACAACTAAGTTTGAGCATAAATTGCGTTATGTACTGTTTGATGTATGTAGACTGCCTAACGAAGAAGCATAAATTATGTTGGGACTTCACTGACATTGATTTCAACAAATTTCGGCACCAACTCGCTTGTGATTTTTTGTCAATGTTATTAAACAATGTATGAATGATGTTGTTACATTTTCATTTGAGTTTGTCTGGGAATGAGGTTGTCGACAGAATACTTTTGTAATTACAGGTACACATTTATATGATAATGAAATGTTAAGGCCCTCCAGAAAGTGTTCTACATGTGGCATTTCATTTTTGTTTGATGGTTGATGCAGTGATATGTGATGTATGTGTGAAAGTTGGGCTCTAAATGACTGATGTTTGGAGTCACAATAGCAGTGATGGACTTCAAAATAAGCTGTGGGCTCCAAATTGTGTAGCAGTTGGGCTCCAAATTAGCTAATTTTGGGAAACTCCATGGTTTTTAATATTTCATGTTTTGGGTATGTACTTGTCTCTTGAAAAATTTTAGGTTCCAAGAATATCACTAATATTTTTAAGCAACTTGTTTATTGAAACAAATCACGAAACAACAAAAAATAATGATGTTTCCCAAAACACAGTAGTTTGGAGCCCAATGCTACAATTTTCGAGTCCAAGTAGATATTTTGGAGTCCATCTATGTGTTTTGACTCCAAACTGTTGGGGTCTCATATTGGAGATGTTGGGTTACAACAAGTGCTTAAATGTTTTTGATGATGAGCAATACTAATTGATGTTATGTGAAATGTTCACAAATGGTATGTTTGTTTTTGATGATGAACATTTCATGAACAAGACAAAATTGTTGTGTTATGAATGTGTGAAACATGATGAGAATGACAATTGGATGCAAATGAAACACATGTTTTATATGTTCATTATATCTCACTAATTATGTCTTTTAATGTAGGTGAGATTCCATGCAAGACAAAGCCCAAAATCCAAGTGCAAAAGAACAAGACAAGTTGCTGAAATAGTGCACCTGTCAACAGATGACATGCATCTGTCAACAGATGAATATGCATCTGATGCATCTGTCGACAGATGATTTTCGCCTGTCGACAGATACACTCAGAAATCTATTTCCAGAAAGCCCAGTCTTCCGGTTCTTGCAAACCTGTCAGCATCTGTCGACAGCAGCAGTCGGCTGTCGACAGACGGAGTTTGGGGAAGATCTAATGGCCAGGATATGATCTATATTTGGGTGTTTCTTTTAGCACGACTCTCTATGCTTGGACATCATTATATAAGGATCATATGAGGCTATTTTCGCAGCAAGGAGCCACCATACCAAAACCCTAAGCAAAGGTCAAGATCAAGGCTTTCTTCCTGCTGCCCTGCTTCATCTCTCTGCCCAGAACAAAGAAGAACAACCTTCCAAGCGGAGTTGAAGCCGGTTCGTCCGTGGTTCAAGCTTCTCCATCAACTGATACTTGTCAAGACGAAGCTTGGAGTCTTCTAGGACCAACGAGAAGAGATCTACATCGGGATTTGATTCTTCATCTCAAAACTCTTCTCCTTTCACTACTTTCATATATCTGTGTGTGTGCACTGATTTGAGATCAGTACGTGGATGTTGTGGAAGTGTGGATTGTTGTTCTGATTGCGTGTTTGCATCAGACAACGTGTGTGTGGTGTGTTGGTCAGATCAAGGCTAGAGGATCTGATCTTTTGTGGACTTGATCTAGCGTGTGTGTGTGTGTGGTTGAGCCGGTGTGCTCGTGGTGTGTTGTACTCAGTTCTTGAGTAGTGTGTCCTCACTGTGTGGGGGGTGGACGTAGGAGTCACGTGGTGTGATCTCCGAACCACCTAAAAAATCCCTTGTGCACTGTGGTTGACTTATGGTTTGCACTGTATTGCGCTAGATGCATGCATAGGGATTTCGTCTACACACACTAATGTTAGTTTGCTCACACACATTACATCAGATCAAAGGGGTTTTAATTGAGTAGATCTTTTAATCCGAAGTAGTTTTTAAATTGCTTAAGTTTCCGCTGCAAATCTATTCAACCCCCCCTTCTAGCTTTGCCATCACGAGTATCGATCCTAACTATCAGAGCATAGTGACATCAGATCGTCTAACAATTCAGGACTTACTGATGGCAGCCGGATATTGCCTTCGTTGGTCGTAGACAAGTATCAGAAAATCATCCTAACAATGTTTTTCAGGCGGATACCATGTTTATCGGTATGATTGGCAGATCTATTTTTGTGCACTTAATTGCTCTGATTCCTAACAATTGGTATCAGAGCAGGTTCTTTGTTATCGGTATGATTTGGCAGATCTATTTTTGTGCACTTAATTGCTGATTCCTAACAATGGTATCAGAGCAGGTTCTTTGTTATCGGTACTGATTTGGCAGATCTATTTTTGTGCACTTACTGATCGGGTTTATAATTGATTCTGAACTGATCTGATCACTTCGTTGGTTGGTTTATTTATCTACTACATACTCAGAATATGTCTGAGTTCTCAAGTATCATAAGTAGACCAATGATTATTGAGTTTGATGACAAGGTTCATAAAATGCAGGTCTCCTCTATGAAAACATGCAAGGGAAGGGAAATCAATGAAAAATGCTACATGGCTCATGGAAGCTCAAGAGGCTCTTCTCGTTCAGACGACTCTAGAGGATCACATATGTCAAAGATGTCAAGAAATTCTCAAGAATCAGGTAAATCCAATTCAGACCCATTTGATGCTTCAATATCCAATTCTGATTCAGAGAATGATATATCTTATAATGAGTAATAGAATGCTATGAGCACTTGTCCAATCAACTTAAGAAGGTAAAAATCATAACAAGAAGCTAAAAGAAAAATTGGATAAGAATGAAATGAGAATTGATAATGCTCAAGCATTCTATGAAGAAAATGAAAAATTGAAAATGGAGAATGAAAAATTGGAAAAGAAGTCAAAAACTATGAAATCAAGTTTTCTAAGTTGAAAGAAGATCATGATCATGTGGAATCTGAAAATTCTGATTTGAAAAATCAAAATGAAAAATGATTGATCATAATGAGAATCTCAAATTTGATAATGATCAATTGAACAAACAAATCTCCAACATGGCTCATGATCATCAAATAAAAGAGAAATGCAACCAATTGATTGAGGAAAATAATCATTGAAAAAGAAGATTGAATGCATGTATCATGACAGACCATTAAATGACGAATGGAACAATTCTAAGAATAAAATTGTTGATCTGAAACAACAATTGCTCAATTTGAAAATGAAAAGAATAAAATGAAAAATGGTTTGGATGTCATGTTAAACAAGCTTCAGACTTCAGAAAAAGAAGTTGTTGCATTAAAAGCTGAAAAACAGAAGATTCAAAATGAATTGAAAAACACAAGTCTTGCTTCTGTGAAAAATAAGAAAAATGTTCAAAAACAAAATAAAAATTTGAACAAAAATGCAGTAATTAGAAAGAATGTTGTTACAATTGAAAATCCGAAAAGGAAGTGAAAAAGAAAGCAGGATTGTACAAGGTTTCAACTCCTCCAACAGCTCAAAAAGCTTCAAGGCAATCTCCAACTCCACATCATGCCAAGAGATACCAAAGGGTACCACCTCCTTCTTCTCAACCCAAGGGTGATCAAAGGTACTCTAAAGGATCTCAGAGATTCCAGCAAATGCAATCACACTATGGTAAGCTCCAGGTAAATGCTCAACCCGTTTGCTACAAATGCAATAAACTTGGTCATCTTGCTAAATTCTGCTGGAAGAAAAATCAACACTCTCATAAAAATCATGATGTTGTGCATGCTTCAAGGCTCCATAATAATCCATGTGTTCATACACACAAGGATAAACATGTTCATAAAGATCAGAAATTTCATGTATCTATGAACAGGAAAACTGCACAAAACAACAGAATCCAAAAATCAAATCACTTTGGATTTTGAAATCTTTGTTATATCCTAACATTAATGTCGTTGCAGGACCCAAGCAAGTGTGGGTCCCAAAACAAGCTTGATCAACAAGCTGAGATGTCTTGCACCCAAAAATTAGAAATGGATTCATGACATTGGCTGTGCAAGGCAAGAAATGATGGAGAACAAAGGTAAACTGTTTTTACTATGATTGAAGACTGTTCAGGTAAAATCTCCCTATCACTTCATATATGAACTGCTGAAATTGAAATAGATTCTTACCTTTATCTGAGCAATGCAAAATGTGTCTTAATGCTACCCCACATGACAATGCCTCTTAGCAATTGGAATCATGCCATCTTGCTTGCATAACTGTGCACATGACCTCTTGGTATATCAAATGATGACATGTGGAAAAACAAGTTATGCTTGTTTGGAAACTATCATTATGCGTGAGTAAAATACTCCGCCAAGTACCAAAAGTCATGTAATACATAAGGCTAGTTGTGTGCTTAATAACGTGTGAATTGCTTGATACATTTTCTATGCATATGTTATGGGGGAGTAAGTTTGAAAATGCTCATGAATGCTCATGAAATTTGTGTGCAACTGCTTGTGATGAATGTCTAAATCATGATTGAATTGCTTGAATGTTATCTCATCACATGCACACATTATGGGGGAGTAAGTTTAAGGCTAGGTGAGTGAAATTCATAAGGGATACCCTTCATATTCAATGTGTACTTATCCCTCAATCTTATGGTTCAAATCACTCTCAATTCAAAGCCTTAAAACTGAAGTTTCAAAGCCCCTGTCGACAGCCCCAAACAGCCTGTCGATAGATATGGCCTCACAAAACCAAGAAATTGGACTCTGTGTGCTTCTGTCGACAGACAAAAGTCCTTCTGTCGACAGCTTTACTCAATTCCTGATTTCCCAGAACCCCAACTGCTCTGTCTGAGTGCATCTGTCGACAGACACTCCCTTGCTGTCGACAGATACACATTTTCTGTAAATTCTTCATCCTTCTTCATAATTTCTTCATGAGTATGTTCATATCATTGATGCAAGGGGAGAATTGGGTATAAATATTCATTATAACCTTTCATCCTCACATAGTATCAAAGTCATATGGTTAATCGCAATGATTTTGAAATAATATTTTGAGATTGAGTCTAGGTTGTATCATCTAGAAAACATTGAACAAATCTAATGATTTTAACCTAACTCACTTGAATAACTCCCTTGTGGATGATCATGTTCCTATATGGATTGACAAGTAAGAAGGTTTTTGAACTTAATGTCTTTGCATTGGCCTTTGACCTTAATAAACCTTTTGAACTTGATTTTCCAACTTAAAAAAAAAGAGAAAAGCTACCTATTTCTAAAGTCAAAAATTAAAAAAAAAAACAAATGTGAATTGGGACAAAGGCAGAGCAATGATGAGTATCACTGAGTAACGGGGACACGGGCATCACAAATGTCTGTCTTCGCGTCAAAAAGTCCTTTCATTATCTCTGCATAATGGTATGATGGTCACTCACACTGAGTAACTGGGGGTACGGGCATCCAAATGTCTACCTTCACGTCAAAAGGTAAAAGTGATCCTAATTACCACTTAAATTGTTCAAATGCTAGAAATAGAGTGGAGCCTCCAAGATTTAAATCAAGGGCAATAGGTTGTCTATTGTCAGTTGTTCATGTAGACATTGCCTTCATTTACAACTGAACATCACCACTAAGGTATATGATTTTCTTCAATGGTTTTATTCAAAAGGGTTATCTTATTTTCATATGTTTGAACGATGTATTCTAAATGCTATAACTTGAGATTCCCGGAGTATTATCTCTTAACCATTGTAGAATTTTTATGTGTCTTAATACTAGTGTTTATGACATTTTGTAGTGGGTATCAACCTATTCTCAACTTGCAATCTCATTTGAACACTCATTCCCCACTCAATTCTTTCACAATTCAGTTATGTGGTCACACAATTCTTTGCTTCATTCTTTTACTTGTGTGCACCCATTATCTTTTTGAATGTTGCCAAAAGGGGGAGAAACATCAATTGTGCATAAATTGAAATTTTTGTCATCATCAAAAAGGGGAGAATGTTGGGTTCTCATATTGGAGAATGTTGGGTTACAACAAGTGCTTAAATGTTTTTGATGATGAGCAATACTAATTGATGTTATGTGAAATGTTCACAAATGGTATGTTTGTTTTTGATGATGAACATTTCATGAACAAGACAAAATTGTTGTGTTATGAATGTGTGAAACATGATGAGAATGACAATTGGATGCAAATGAAACACATGTTTTATATGTTCATTATATCTCACTAATTATGTCTTTTAATGTAGGTGAGATTCCATGCAAGACAAAGCCCAAAATCCAAGTGCAAAAGAACAAGACAAGTTGCTGAAATAGTGCACCTGTCAACAGATGACATTGCATCTGTCAACAGATGAATAGTGCATCTGATGCATCTGTCGACAGATGATTTTCGCCTGTCGACAGATACACTCAGAAATCTATTTCCAGAAAGCCCAGTCTTCCGGTTCTTGCAAACCTGTCAGCATCTGTCGACAGCAGCAAGTCGGCTGTCGACAGACGGAGTTTTGGGAAGATCTAATGGCCAGGATATGATATATTTGGGTGTTTCCTTTTAGCACGACTCTCTATGCTTGGACATCATATATAAGGATCATATGAGGCTATTTTCGCAGCAAGGAGCCACCATACCAAAACCCTAAGCAAAGGTCAAGATCAAGGCTTTCTTCCTGCTGCCCTGCTTCATCTCTCTGCCCAGAACAAAGAAGAACAACCTTCCAAGCGGAGTTGAAGCCGGTTCGTCCGTGGTTCAAGCTTCTCCATCAACTGATACTTGTCAAGACGAAGCTTGGAGTCTTCTAGACGACCAACGAGAAGAGATCTACATCGGGATTTGATTCTTCATCTCAAAACTCTTCTCCTTTCACTACTTTCATATATCTGTGTGTGTGCACTGATTTGAGATCAGTACGTGGATGTTGTGGAAGTGTGGATTGTTGTTCTGATTGCGTGTTTGCATCAGACAACGTGTGTGTGGTGTGTTGGTCAGATCAAGGCTAGAGGATCTGATCTTTTGTGGACTTGATCTAGCGTGTGTGTGTGTGTGGTTGAGCCGGTGTGCTCGTGTGTGTGTTGTACTCAGTTCTTGAGTAGTGTGTCCTCACTGTGTGGGGGGTGGACGTAGGAGTCACGTGGTGTGATCTCCGAACCACCTAAAAAATCCCTTGTGCACTGTGGTTTGACTTATGGTTTGCACTGTATTGCGCTAGATGCATGCATAGGGATTTCGTCTACACACTAACTATTAGTTTGCTCACACACATTACATCAGATCAAAGGGGTTTTAATTGAGTAGATCTTTTAATCCGAAGTAGTTTTAAATTGCTTAAGTTTCCGCTGCAAATCTATTCAACCCCCCCTTCTAGCTTTGCCATCACCGAGTATCCGATCCTAACACAAACTTGAGTATTTTAGAGCCCAACTATTGAACTTTACCACCATTAGATTTACATTTTTTTTTATATTGATGACCCTTCCATTTAGACATGTACTTGTCTCTGACAAATTTTAGGTTCAAAAAATGTGACTAAATTTTTTAACAACGTTTATTAGAATAAATCACAAAAATAACAAAAAATAATGATGTTTCCTAAAATTGGGTAGTTTAGAACCCACTGCTGCACCGTTGGAGTCCAACAAGGACTTTTGGAGTCCATCTCAAGGTTTTGACTCCAAACCGAGCATTTTGGAGCCCAACTTCTGCACATACGGAACAGGGTTACAGTTGTCGACAACCAATAATAGCTGTCGACAACTACAACCGTCTGTCGACAACCATACTATAGTTGTCGACAACCATACTATGGCCCGCCTGCAGTTTCTTATTGGGTTGTCGACAACTATAGTATGGTTGTCGACAGCCATAGACCGTAACCCTGTTCCGGTACGTGGAGAAGTTGGGCTCCAAAATACTTGATTTGGAGTCAAAACACTTGAGATGGACTCCAAAACCGCTTGTTAGACTCCAACATGTGCAGGAGTTGCGTTCCAAACTACCTAGTTTTGGGAAACATCATTATTTTTATTATTTCGTGATTTATTTCTAAAAACAAGTTGTTAAAAAATATTAGTCACATTTTTTGAACCTAAAATTTGTGAAGAGACAAGTACATGTCCCAAAGGAAGTGTCATCATAATCCAAAAAAAAATCTTGAAATCTAATGTCCAGCTATGTGCAGAAGTTGCGCTCCAAAATGCTTAGCTTTGGAGTCAAAACACTTGAGATGGACTCCAAAGTGCTTGTTGGACTCTAACATGTACAACAATTAGGCTCCAAAGTACCCAATTTTGGGAAACATCATTAATTTTTATTATTTCGTGATTTATTTCTAATAAACAAGTTGTTAAAAAGTATTTGTCACATTCTTGGAAACTAAAAATTGTCAATAAACAAATAATGTCCCAAAAAAAGGGTCATCACGACAAAAAAAAATCTTAAAATCCAATGTTTAGGTATATGCAGAAGTTGGGCTCCAAAATGCTCTGTTTGGAGTCATAACACTTGAGATGAACTCCAAAAGTCCTTGTTGGACTCCAACATGTGCAGCAGTTGAGTTCTAAACTACCCAGTTTTAGGAAACATCATTATTTTTTGTTATTTTGTGATTTATTTCTAATAAACAAGTTGTTAAAAAATATTAGTCACATTTTTTGAACCTAAAATTTGACAAGAGACAAGTACATGTCCAAGTGGAAGGGTCATCATAATCCAAAAAAAAAAAACTTAAATCTATGGTGATATTGTTCAGTAGTTGGGCTCTAAAATACTCAAGTTTGGAGTCAAAACACATTAGATGGACTCCAAAATATCTACTTGGACTCGAAAATGCAGCAGTTGGGCTTCAAACTACCGTGTTTTGGGAAACGTCATTGTTTTTTGTTGTTTCGTGATTTGTTTCTAATAAACAAGTTGCTTAAAAATATTAGTGATATTCTTGGAACTTAAAATTTTTCAAGAGACAAGTACATATCCCAAAACATGAAATATTAAAAACCATGGAGTTTCCCAAAATTAGCTAATTTGGAGCCCAACTGCTACACAGTTTGGAGCCCAACAGCTTATTTTGAAGTCCATCACTGCTATTGTGACTCCAAACATCAGTCATTTAGAGCCCAACTTTCACACATACATCACATATCACTGGACATAACCATCAAACAAAGTGCACAAGTGCAATCCACGTAAGATTGCAGCCCATGTGGCGTCCAATGTGGCGTCACATGGTTTTTGTTTTTTTTTTGAAATTTAACTTTTCTATTTTGGAGCCCACCCTTCTATTTTGGAGCCCAACCCTTCTATTTTAGAGCCTAACTTTCTATTTTGGAGCCTAACTTGCCTTCTGTTTTAGAACTCAACTATTTTTTAGGCTCCAAAATAGAAAGTTAGGCTCCAAAATAAAATTTTTGGGCTCTAAAATAGAAAGGTTGGACTCTAAAATAGAAAGACTAAATTTCAAAAAAAAAAACAAAAACCATGTGGCGCCACGTTGGACGCCACATGGGCTGCAATCCTACGTGGATTGCACTTGTGCACTTCCTAGAAGTGCAGTAAGTCTTTCTCTTTTCAGTATACTTATTCATCAAGTTTATGTACCACTATTTTAATGTCTTATAACTTAAACCTCGGGCAATGTAAATTTATCTATTGAGCAATTAACTCATAATGTTATTACAACATTTTTTCTAGGTTCTAGTGACACTGATAAAGAAGCGAGCAAGAGACTGAGGAGTGAACATGAAGAACCATTTTTATACTTTTCTTTTTTGTCTCTTATTGTACAATTATTTGGTACCTACCAAGTGAAGAAGAACTATGACTGTGTGATATAAGGCTATTGTATGTAAATATAATATCATGTTTTCCTTCCACCTGCAAGTTGTTCCTCTTAATCAAATGGCATCTATGTGCACCTGAGTTTTTTCGCTGCACTCGGGGCGTCACAATGTAAAAATTAAATAGTGGTCATTTATGAAAATATTTGGCATCAAGAATAACATGATGTGCGTGAAAATAAATTTTTATAAAAACTTTTATTTTTTTCTTCAACATTTAACTGATATTATCATATTTTAGAGATAATTACACATGAAATAGCACAATAAGTAATTTTAAGTAATTTTTTTCAAGAAAGGAATTATTAGCAACTGTTGGCGACCGTCGCTTATACTTAAAATAATTAAATTTAAAAATTTAATGATTTATATGATTCATGTTAAATATAGAAAAATGTTTATATTTATTATGATTAATAAAATAAATATTTTATTATATATAGTAATTAAGTAGTCGAATAAGAACTTAAAATATGAATATAACTTAAAATATGAAATGAAATACATTTTGTGATATAAAAAAAATATTTACATCAACATGCAAACAAAATCTATTGACACTTACATACACAAACTGTTATGTTCATCAAAATATATAAAGTAACATGATGTACATTTTTAGCGACGGCTTTTTAGAGCCGTCCCCAATACTATACTTTTGGGGACGACTTTTCTTACAGCCGTCCCCAATACTATACTTTGGGGACGGCTTTTTTATAACCGTCGCAAATACTCTTTTTAGCGACGGCTTTTTAGAGCCGTCCCCAATACTATATTTTCGGGGTCGACTTTTTTACAGCCGTCGCCAATACTATATTTTTAGAGACGACTTTTTTACAGCCGTCTCAAATATATTTTTGGGGCGTCTTTTTTATAGCCGTCGCAAATACTCTTTTTAGCGACGATTTTTAAAGCCGTCGCCAATACCCCGTCCCTAATAGTCCCTTTTCTTGTAGTGCACGTATCTTTCGTCAATCCCATCTTGAACGGATAGTTTTATAATATTAAAAAAAGGGTAATAAACATTCTTCTTAAACTTTTGACTTCACATCAAGGTTCGTCGTACCGATCGGATCGACCGTACCGTATTCTCCGTAGTACGGTACGTATCGAACCGTACCGTACCGTTGAGATACGGTAGAAAATTGACATATTGTGTTGAAACTCATTCTGTACCTTATAAACCCATTCAAATGATGTCCATTTGTGTTGAAATTTTAGCTATAAACTAATGTAATAGTTTTACAAATTATGGTGATTTAATTAATTTTTAAAATTTATTTTACACTGGGTGAAAAATCATCTGGAAAATAGTTGCATCGGCTTAATATCGAAATCCGTACGTCAACAATTCCGGATATTTATATTTCTGATATCACCATATTTTTCTAAAAATTATGGTGTTCTCAAAATTTATTTTCGTTATAATTTTTTGATGTTGCCTTGTCGGAGTGCGCACTTCTGAGTATAGTATTGTGCTATCATTTATTAATGTTAATTAATTCTAGATATTAATAAAATTACTATAATTTGTATCATCTCTTAATTAGTTTATGTTTGAAATTTTATCTCAATTAGACACTAATGGGTAAATATTACCCTTTTGAGAAAAAAAAATGCATATTGCCATTTAATTTGCATGTCATGCAAGAAATTGATCAGAGCGTACATCGTGGGATCTAATGCTATATTAAAAATTATATTAGATTGAGCTATAAGTAAAATGTTAAAAATAAAAAAAAAATTGATGTTATTATTATTATTATCATAATTATATATAGTTTACATTCCCACAAACAGGTATATGAAATCAACATTAATGAGTTATTATCACTGGGAGGAGCTACTGTTTCCAGAATTGTGAGCATTGAAGCCGTCGGCGGCGGTGAAGCATAAGGATATATTTGCCGGAGGCGTTGGTGACGGCGCGGCCCACTGAGACGGGAGGACGACGGATTATACCGATACTCGGTAGGAGAGGGAAAACGACCGGACACCGGCGGCGGGGGCGTTGGCGTTGGCGTTGGCGTTGGAAAAGAAGGATCTCTAAGAGGAGGCATCTTCCTTGGCTGAGTGTTTCCTGTGGGTGTCGGAGGCGAAACGCTTCGCGTCCGCTTACTCTCGCATAGCATCAACGCACAAACACCGTCAGGAGAGCTTCTGTCGGCCGAACCATGGTCTGAGACCAAGGCTCCTGTCGTCGTCGTCGTCGGGTGATGCTGAAGCACGCGTGTGCGCCCTTCACACGCGTGAGCATGGAGAAGCAGCAGGCAGAGCAGTAGCTTCGTAAGGAGGAAGAAGGAGAACCAGAACGAGAGCAATAAGCAGAGGACAGCGATGGGGACTCCATCGTCTCTGGCTTAATTGGAGGAAAGAAAGGCACCGCCTGCGATGGCCATTTACGCGGGTTTGCATGGAGGTCGACGACGCGTGAGAGACTTCTTTTGGATTTCTTTTGCATATATTACCCTCCAAACTTCTATATCTGCTTGTGTACTCCCCTCAGTCCCTCATATCTATGAATTGTCAAAAACATCCCTGATATATCTAAGTACTTGCAGTTACATTCATGTTTCTGTTCAGACCACAAAACTTAATTTCTCTCAACATAGCCATTATATACATTTAACGAGAGATTTATGTAACGTACTTTAATTGTATAAAAAGAAGAAATACATAAAATGTATCTATTTAGATATATATAAAGGATATTATATATCGACAACTCATAGATATGAGAGTATATATGTAAATATAATACTTTAGAGAAGTATACTAGCTTTTCGTTAAGATCAAAATGTTCACATTTGGTAGTCGTAGAGCTAATTTGTTGGCTTCTTCCGTGCACGAGAGATTAGTTCAAATCATCCTACGTTTCTGGAAGAAGAGACGCGGAAACAGACAGTACTCGTATATAATTTGTTGACCACTCCAATGCACAAAGTGGTGGATTCAAATCATCCCACGTTTCTGAATGAAGACACTAGGAACGCCCACCTTGTCGGGGAGAAATTAATCTAGTTGAGTAGAGTCATTGAGGAGAACCCACCTTAATTTGTCTTCATTGCTTCAAGAATTCTCTAGAGATCATCCCTGTAGCTGGTCTTCTAAAGTTTTATATGTTATGGAAAACTTTGAATGATGAAAGTCTATGTAGGTTCGCGGTTCGCCTGTTCGATCGGAGCTGTGAAACACACCCAAAGAGGGGGTGAATCGATGTTAATAACTTTTTCAACTCTTTGAAGCAAATTACGACATTACAAACGTAAAGAAGGGTGGTACGTAGGAGAGCATGCCAATCACACAAAAATATGATGCAAATTTTAAAGAAATATGACTCAACAGTGTGCTGTACTCCTAAATTCTCTCCTTAAGAACATTTGGGACTAATCCTTAGAAACTTTAACAACATATAGGTACATTTCAGATATTAAGGTGCTGGCTCAGATCTTCTATCCACACATACCACACATGTCAAAACACAAATATTCTTGATGAAGGGAGTATAATTCATACTTAAACTTTCAATCAAATAACAAAAGTAACATGTAGAATTGAGAAAAAAAATAGAAAATTTGAAAGTGCATGCTATAGATGAGTCCTCCCGAAAATCTTTGATATATAGGGTCCATTTGGTTGCATGTAAAACAGTTTTAGAGGGAAATAATTTTCCACGAAAAACTTTTACGTGAAAATAAAAACGTAATTATCTATTTAGTTGTTAGGAAAATATAAAGTTGTATGGAGGAGTATGAGATTTTATGATCTACTCAATGAGAGAGAGTCATATACTTTTTGTGTATTAATACTATTCATCAAAATTTTTTATTTTTTTTATTTTTTTTATTTTTAATATTTTTAAAAAATAATAAAAAATAAATAACTAATAAAAATAAGTAACTTTGACAAATATAATTTAAAGTAGGAGAAATAAAATTAAAACACATTTGAATGAATAGTATTCTATAGATATTTAATAAAAAAAGTAAAAAAATATATTAACTAATGAAAATAATTAAATTTGACAAATACTATTTAAATGAGTGAAACAAAAATAAAAATACAACTTACATGAATAGTGCACAAAATGTGTACCTGTAGCAATGTAGCTGCCGCCACACAACAGTTGGAAAATGGCATCCGCGCTTTTACCGCGGATGCCAAAATCTAGGATTCTTGTGATTTAATTTTTCAGATTTTAATTTTCACCGGTACCAAATGGTTTAAAAAATCAAGTTTTCCTGAAAACTGTTTCCTAACACCGGATTTCCGTGCAAACAAACAGACCCATAGTCAAAACACCTTTCCCGATTTTTCTCTTATCGTGGGTGTATCACAAGGGTGTGGGATACCTTGCTTCACTATTATCTCTAAATATGTCAATTTTATGATGTTGTAATTTTTACCACAATTCTTGATCTTAGTTTCATTGAAAAAAATAAAATGAATATTTTAAAGATCTCAAACATGTAAATTCAATTTAAATAAGAATCTAATTTAATCATGCATCCAAAGTTGATTTTAATATATATTTTTATATTTAGATAGATTTTCAATATTGATCCGTTGATTGCTAATATACTTGAAATTTTAATTTATCAAATATAATAAATATAATTATCATCAAAATTTAGAGGAATTACAACAGTCTAAAGTTGAGGAGGAGAGGAACTTGGTTTCAACAAACCAGATTTCCCCATCATGTTTGTTTTTCAACAGTCAAATTTCTAATAAAATATATATTTGTTTTTATGCCGTATTATTATTTTAAAAAATAGCTCGTACGGAGAAGAGGAAGTGAGGAAATTAAAGTAAAGAGAAGAAACGGTGGCGTGGCGGAAATTAAGACGAAATGGGATAGGAAGGGGGACCTTGAGTACTAATTATACCCTGGCCAGTACCCTTGTTGTATCTTTTGAGGATGCAGTAGATATTTTATTTAAAAAGTTAAAAATAGGTTTAAATTTTAAAATAAAGAACCACCGATGGTTGTCTACTTTTGACCCATTAAAAATATGTGTGGAGGTATTTTTCTTGTTGGACCGGAGCGGATCAGGCCTAACACTTGTGTAAAGGAGACGACAGTCACTGGAGGCGGACGAAAGATCCTGCAATCACCAGAGAAGATCAGGGGGGCCCGGTGAAGACCGGGGAAAACCCTCCGATGCCTAAATCAGTACGAGACTTACAAGGTAGGGGATTTTTGAGTGTAAGGGTGTGTTCGCGTGAGAGAGAACGTACCAGTGCATGGTCCTGTACCTGTACTTTTATAGGCGTAGGTGCTAAGACAGACGTGCATAACGTTGATAGATCGTGCCTGGAAAGGCGCCTTGACGGGTGCGCATAACGGGAGGAGTTATGCGCTCAGATGTCCGTTGGGATGCCAGGCAGTTAACGCGCCTCTTGATGATGGGACGCGTGGCCTAAGGCGGTTATAACCGTCGTGAGGACACGAAGAGCTGTTCGGCAACCTCTGGACAAGATTACCGAGCAGGTGACCCGCGTGGGGATCGAACGTGCTGTTCGGTAGCATCTGTAGTTGTTCGGTGCAAAAAGGACCGGTGACCTGTTCGGAAGTATGCTGCTGAGGAGCTTGGCGAAGTCCGATCAGGGGGGTTACGCCTTGGAGGCCTTTGAACTACCCTGATGAGGGCGTGGCACCTTGAGACGAGCCACGTCCGTTGATAGGATATTAGAGGGCCGTAACGGGCCATCATGGGCCTAGAGGGCCAGATTTGGCCACCACACTTGCCCCCCACGCTCTCGAGTGGCTCGGTGACACGAGCACTTCGAGGGCGTCGCTTCCGCATTTAATGCGATGGCCCGTTGCAAGGAGCTATGTGGTCCCGTCGCCTGGAGTCCTGTCGAACGGCTAACCCATCATGATGGGTGCGAGGTCGTGTCGAGCCAGGAGCGTCGCGCTTTGCGTTCGAACGGCCGACAGCGATGCGATCGAGGAGGAATTTTCGAAAACTAGAAGGGGAGGCGTTTTGGGGCCCGCTTCGAATTTCGCGCCTCTCCTTCTTTATAAGGAGAGGAGGGGGCGAAGGCGGGAGCCACGCCTTTGAAAACTCTTCCAGCGGTCAGTCCTCAAGCTTTCTTCCTCCTCAAGCTTCCTTCCTTCTTCGTTCGAGAGGTTTTCGTGCCCCCCTTAGGTGATCGTCTTCTTCCTCGCGCTTCCTCCTGTTTGCTGTTCTCCTCCACGTCGTACAACGATGGCAGGAAAAGGAAAGGCGGTCGTGGTTGCCGGCGCGAGCAGAGTCACCGTTGCGGCGTCTAGCGGGCCACGATGCCGCCATTACAGTGGGTTTCGTGAGCGCTTCCGGATCGGTGACGAATACGAGATCATCGATGCGAAGGAAGGGGAATCGTTCCTGGTGAACAAACCAGGTTGTTTCCCCCTCTCCGTGGATCACCTGGAGGTAGGATTCCGGCTACCACTGCCGGAAGTGGCGAAGACGCTTCTAAACTGCTGGGGCGTCTCGCCAATACAGTTGACGCCCAACACATGGAGGTACATATGTATCTTCAGTGTCATCTGCAAGATCAAGGAGATCCGGGGCTCGGCGGATGTATTCCGAGCTCACTTCAAGCTTTCTGCTTCTCGGCCGTCAAGAGCGGACATTTACTACGCCAAGCACCGAACAGACAGGATGCACATACAACTGTCCAACAAATATTCCAACAACAAAGGTTGGATGGACAAGTTGTTCATCGTGCGCCACCGGGATGGTGCAGAGTGGGGATTCCCCACTGTCATCCGCTCAGCACGGAAGGACAGCTTTCCGAAGCTGATCCAAGATGAGGCAAGGGCCTCGGATAGTCTTCTCCGAGCAGGTGTCAGGAATGGAGAAGGCTATGTGACCGAATTTTCACTCGTTAAGCATGGTCTGAGCAAACCATGGAGTAAGTATGCGGATTTTGGTCGTTTACCTGTTGGTTTGGTGACCCTGCTCTAACTCTTCCTCTTCTCCTTCCTTTTTTGTGTGCAACTGCTGCGGAGCTGGAGGCTGGGAGGGATCTGGAAGCGAACGAAGATTTAGCCGAACAAATCCCTATTCTGGCTCACATGGTGTACAAAGATGACGACGTTGCGGCTGTTGTTCGGGTTCCCTCTGCTATGAGGGTTGGTGTCGTAGTAACAACGGCGCTTGTGGCTCCTTCGTCCACCAAGGAGCGTCCAGAGAAGGCACGGGTCCCTGAAAAGGGGCCCGGAAGAATTCGCCTGAAGAAGAAGGCCACCAAGGAGGTGGTTTCGGCAGGAGCTCGGACTCCGCCTGAGAAGGGCGACGGGACGACTCGTCCTTCCGTCTCTATGAAGAAGAGGCCAGTGTTGTTCGATGAGGGCGCAGAGGACGCGGACCAGCTCCGTGTTCAGAAAAAGAAAAGGATGGTCTCTGCTGCCCCTCAACATAGCGAGGAGGAGACCGAAGAGGGGATTGAAGAGGTGCAGTTGCTGCTGCGCAGGAAGCGTAAGGCCGTGGAGTCGACCGATCAGGAAGCACCGCGGATGTCCCCCGTGGTACGTCCGGAAGTCGCGCAGAGGATGGCGATCGAACTGGGACTTGTCGTGGTGAGCGATGGGTCGGAAAGCCCTGCCAGGGAAGAGGTAAGGGGCTCCACCTGCTCGAGGGATAGGGAGCTCTCGGACGCTTCCAACATTGGTGGTGTCGAGCACGGTGCCACCAGCAACACTGCAGAAGCTTCTACCTAGAGGAGCGGAGGAGTTGCAGCGTCCTCTGCTCGGGGGGAGGAGGACCCTCCGATCGTCGAAGCGCAGGGGATGGTCACCACAGGCTCACAGCAACCGTCGTTGCTGGGGAGGTTGAGGGGATCTTCGCCCCGAAGAACGCCAGAACCGAGGAGGACGCCAGTGCGACGGAGGTTTCCGCCACTGGTGAGATGCTGGCGAGTAGCGTGGTGGCTCCGGTGCCACACGCAACCCTGTCCGGAGGACAGGAAGTGGTTCCTGCTGCAAGGGCCACTGAAGAAGCGGCCGTAACGACGGGGGCCGCTGAGGAGATCGTTGTCGCAACAGGGGGCACCCTGCCCCCCATGCCCCCCACCGAGGTGGTTGCTAATGTAATTGCAACCGCAAAGGTAGTTGATGGTGCTGGAGGGGAGGCAGCAGAAGTTGGGGGCGGTGTTCGGGCTGAAGAGTCCGATGACGACCGGATGCCTCTTAGAGAAGTGCTGCAGAAGAGGCTTCCTGAGGCTCCCTCCATGGCGCGTTGGAGGCGACACTTCGCCGTATAGAAAACGCGCCAAGGGAGTTGCCCGCAAGCCCTACCGCCTCCCATCTCGACCAGCTAGCTAGGTGCCTGTATCTTCCCCGCGAGCAGACTCCAGAGAGACCAGGGGAAGGTTACCATCCGGAGGGCCAGGATGATGATGGCATGAGCGACGTCGACCTGGATGGTCTTGCGGACGGGATATCCAAGTCGCTGGGTATCCTGAAGGCCCTGGCTGCTCGGGGTGAGAGACAAAGGTACCTCTGTGAGGCGCAGACGGCTTTCTGCGAGGACCTCACAGCGAGGCATAAGGCTCGCGAGGCGGTGTTGGAGGAGGAGGTGAAGAACCTTAAAGCCGCCCTCCAAGCTTCGGAGCTGAATGCTACCTTGGCACGGGCCGAGAAGGACGCTCTTGCCAAGGTGGTTGCGGATGCAGGGGTCCGTGCCGTTGCTGAATACAAGGCCGGACCGGACTATAAAGAAGATCTGGAGCAATATGGGGCCCGCTGCTACAGAGTGGGCCTTAACGCTGGGAAGGATCTCGGGGAGAGGCTCTCTTGGGTTGAGCGTGCCCAAGAGGCCTTTGAGGCAACTGTTCGGGAGTGCTGGCGTCGCACCAATGACGCCCGTTTGGATGGTGTGCGCTTCGCGCAATTCCAATCTGGGCGGATGCCTTCTTCGGGTGAAGATGCTGGCCCTTCCGAACAGGCTCCTTAGACTCCTCGCTCCATGCCCTTCCTGTATTTGCTTTTTGTAACTGTGGTCCATGGGACCCGTTTGTAAGAAAAAATCTGTGAATGAAGATTTCCCTTTCCATCGTTTGACTATGGCTTCTCTTTCTATCTCCTCCCTTCTGCTAGTGTTCCTGTTCGAACCAGAGCTCGTTGGTTTATTAGCGTTGCATGTACCGCGCAGATCATTGGGAACCGTAAAAAGGGTTCCGATCAGGGGTGTATGCTAAACGCTTGTGAAACAATAGGGACATGAAGAAGAGAAGTAGGATGCTGAAAAAAGACTTTTATACATGATAAGCCTTGAGGTTGGATACATGCCAAGTCCTGGGTATGGCTTCACCACTAGGGGTAGTTAGCTTATATGAGCCTTTCCAGAGGACATGGGTGACCTGATAAGGTCCTTCCCATTTGATGGCAAGTTTGCCGACTGCTCTTCGGGGATCCGAGGCCGAACAGCGGCGCAGGACCAAATCTCCCACGTTAAACCGCCTTTCCCGAACTCACGCATTATAATATTGCGCAAGCCGTTGCTAATAATAAACGAGGCGAATACTGGCGTCGTTCTGTCGTTAGCCAAGCATATCCAAGTTTTCCCGAAGAGCACGGTTGTTGGCGGCTTCATCAAAGTGGGTTGTTCGAATGGTGGGAAGAGCTACTTCCAAAGGCACAACAGCTTCTGAGCCGTAAGCCAAATGGAAGGGTGTTTCTCCCGTGGCTACTCGGGCCGTTGTTCGGTGGCACCAAAGAACGTTAGGGAGCTCGTCAATCCATGACCCTCTTGCAGCCTCCACTCTTGTGCGGATCCCGTGCAGCAGTGTTCGATTGGTATTTTCTACCAAGCCGTTAGCCTGGGGATGCGCCACGGAGGTGAAGTGGTTATAGATTCCGAGCTCGGCACATTTCTGTTTGAAGAAGGTGCTGTCGAACTGCTTCCCGCTGTCGGAGGTGATCACTCTTGGGACGCCAAACCTGCAGAGGAGGTTCTTCCAGACGAACTTTCACGCGGCTTGTTCGGTGATCGTGGCAACAGGTTCGGCTTCGATCCACTTGGTGAAGTAGTCGATGGCCACGAATAGAAACTTCTTCCGACCTTGGGCCTCTGGGAAGGGACCCAAGATGTCAATGCCCCATCTGGCGAAAGGGCGCGGTTCGAACAGGTTATGAAGCTGTTCGGCAGGTTGCTTGATGAGCTGTCCGAACTTTTGGCATTCCGGACATTTCCTGACAAAGGACATGCAATCCTTCTGAAGAGAAGGCCACCTGAACCCTGCTCGGATAATGCTGCGTGCTAGCGTTCTGCCCCCCAGGTGGCTTCCGCACAGCCCCTCATGGACTTCTTCGGTGGCAGCTAGGGCCTCCTCAGGGATGAGGCACCGTAGAAGAGGTCTTGAAAGGGACCGTCGGTATAGCTTACCTTCTATGAGGGCGAAATGCTGATAACGCATCCTGATTTTTCGAGCTTCGCTCTAATCGGGCGGAAGCTCACCCCGGAGTAAGTACGCCAAGAGAGGGTCCACCCAGCTCGGAGTTGGTGGGCCCGTCTCTACGGCTACGACGTCTACTTCAGTGCTCGGCGAGGCGAGCTCTTCAATAAACACGGAGCGGGAAGGGGCGATGTCACCTGAGGATGCCTGCGACGGCCCTCGTTACACCGGTACGGTTATACCAACCCACGTCGGTATAGCGAGTGCTGCCAGTCACAGTGGGACATTTACCCAACGATACAAACAGCTGAGATACACGCGAATATAAATAACAGAGTAGCGGAAGTAAAAGAGAACTATCTCCATTCATTCATCATCCACATTAAACATAAATGCAATTCAAAATTTGCAAAAAGGAACTAAAGTTCTCATAAATTAAATTGCTGAAATTTAAATACAAAATGTCCACATATTTCATTCTTTTCATGATATTTCTAATACAATGTTCAAGTACATACTACGAAGTACACAATCACAAAGAAGCTCCAACTAACTAGTCTCCGCGCTCGGAGTCCGTCTCCACCGTCTCCTCCAACGGTGTCGTGTCACCAACTACACCTGTACGCCGAAGCAAGGAGTGAGTCCAGGGACTCAGCAAGTAACACTATGCATGATATACACGTACAAGTCCTAGTGGTTTCCACATGCACATACAATTAGCAACACATAGCATGCTAGTCCATTCAAGTTTTCAACCTATCATGAAGGTTCTACAATTTTATACATAACTCATGCTTTCAGATTTCAAAAGTAACATTCACCTATCACATGGTCTCTATTCAATTCACTCATGAGACTTTAATCAAAACGTGAGAGCTATTGACATGGACAATTTACATACATGAACGGGGAACATAATTAGCATGGATTCCACATGTTCTTAAGTACATACATAACTTTTTATCATGCTTTAGGTTGCTGATTTTTACATGGTTCAATGACTATAACCCTACACATAAAAGCTACAACGTTGCTTAAACATAACACATGAACAATCCATCATGCCATTGTACTCACATACTCATTTGTTGTTCCTATCATGGATTCTAAACACTTTTGCACACATAAACATGAGTATGATAACATACATTTTCTGGATTCACATGGTTTCAGATTTAGTCTCACATGGGTTACAATAACACATTTACATATCTAGGATTTCACATTTTTCTTTACACTAGTCTCCTCTTTCACATGATCCACTTTACACATACACATTCACATGTCACTTACACATTTACACATGGTCACATACACTTTACACATTACACTTTACAAATATTTTTAGGTGCCGTGACACATAGTCCAAACCACCAAAGAAGGACACAAACACATCACAACACATAGACGCCATCTAGGCAATACAATGGCGACTCTTGGACTGCGCAGACCGGGAGAACAAGTCTCCACCCTAACCAGTGGTACTTGTCCACCTCCAGGATTTCCCCCTAATGCCCTTAGGGTCACTTAACACAATAAACTTTCTCAGGGGGACTTTTCCCTGATACGGCTCCACTGCCTTCTCGGAAGCAGTATCACATTGGCACAGTTTACACTTTTACACATTTATCGTTTTACACATGGTTTTACATTTGACACTCTTCATCACATTCACACTTTCTTACTCACATGAACACCTCTATTTTTCCTAACATGGTACTACAGAGTTTTCAAGGTTCAACACATAGTAAACACACCAATCATGCTAGGTTCACACAAAATCAAATCATATTTCGATCATATGTGCGAATTATTCACATTTCACATGAAAACACATAACTTTTTATTTACTGTTCCAATTGACCTGAAATTTTAACCACATGCTGTTTTCGGGCTCATGATCTTACCCTCAATTTTTCAGATTTTTCTGAGCTAAATAGGATTTACAGAAAATCAAACACTTAATTAGTGTGTTATTCGCAATTACATTAACATGGAATTTACACATCATGCAACTTACCACTTGCTGTTTAAACATAAGCTAGCAATATATGCATGAATTTAGAGTACAGAATTTCCCTAATTCATACATCTATGGATTTAACACTACAAATCATTTTTATACACTCCTTTTTTTTATCGAACCGAAACTATTAACAAATTGCACAAGCATGGATAAGTTATCTAAATTGGCAAACACACATGCTAACCCACAATCTTCATAATTAGACCGAAATCAAGGCATTCAACTAATCCTAGTCATGGAACATGGGTTTGCAAAATTATCTACAAGTCATGCTCACAAGTTTAAAGACACCATTTTCCACATTCACCATCACACACACCACACTCATCCACACACCACAAATGATAACATACGTAGTGTATAGGTATACCATATATCCTCATCTCGGAAATCATAACGAAATTAACATATAAGAGGGACAGAACAGCTCACTGTTCTGTCCTGAAGAACTAGACGGCGGTCTCTGGCCGCTGACTCAGAGTCAGCGGCATGGTCGATGGACGCCAAGCATAAACTGGACGTCCAGGGACCTTGCCGTCTAACCAGGTCTGTGCAGAAAACATAGACCCGAGCTCTGAAACTTGGGTGAATTGGAGGGTCTAGGACTCGAGGAGAAATCCTTAAAAATCACAAAAACCACCTAGACTCATACGGGGACACCATAGATAGGTCACTTGCCTCTTTAAAAATCCTCCAAGAGGTTTATGGTTCGAAGAAGACCTCCTTGGGCAGTTCCAAGAAGTTGCAGAAGTGTCTTCAAGAACGCCTTCCTTCGAGCTCCTGGGTGATCTCCACGCCGAGGGGATGATGGGGAAGCCTTCCCCTTTGCTTCAGCTCCCTCCTTGATGCAAAAGATCTCCAAATCCAGCTTCAAGGGGTCGGATTTGAGGGTTCTAAAGTGGGGTTTTCTCACAGAATGCTCTAGGGTTTTCTCTCCTCTTCTCTCCTCTTGCAAGGGTGAAATGAGAAGTGGGGAGAGGCCAAATCCGGGTTCAGGACTTAGGAGAGCCCCTCACCCACTCACCATACTGACTAGACAGCCTGAGAGCCGTTGGGGGACATCCCCCCAATGGTGGCCATGCCTTGCTCCCGGGTTTTCTGGCTCTGCAACGCATGCAGGTCAGAGAAGTTGGCGTCCATATCGCTGGACGCCGGAGTGAATGTTGGCGTCCAGGGATGGACGCGACACCACCTCAGCGGCCAGGGGTTGACGCCAATAGGGCCTTCGGCCAGAACCCTAATTATGCAGAAAACCATGCATACCAAGCTTCTATACATGCAATATGTACATGGTATTATATTCATACTATCACCATGCAATACATACATTATTTACGTTTAGTATAAACACATATATACGTAATTATACTAATTTAATGCGTGCGTAAATATGCACATACATACTCAAACACAATTACACATATAAATACGAAAAAAAAAAAATACGACGGAAATTCTAGGGTCTTACAATGCCAGCTTGGCCAGTGCATCTGCTCGCGCGTTCTGCTCCCGTGGGACATGTATGACTTCGAAGTATAGGAGGCCCTCTACTTGGCTCTTGACCTGTTGAAGGTATTGAGCCATGCGGGGTTCCCTTGCTCCGAACTGCCCGCTCACTTGGCTGGCAACCAATTAGGAGTCACTGAAGACCCTAAGCTGAAGGGCTCCGAGGTGCCTAGCCATGCGGATACCGGACAGCAAAGCTTCGTACTCAGCCACGTTGTTGGAGGCCGGAAAGCGGAATCAGAGGGCGTATTGGAACTCTAACCCCTCCGGGGAGGTGAGGACCAGGCCAGCTCCGCTCCCTGTAACGCAAGAGGATCCGTCGACATAGAGTTCCCATGGGGGTTCATCCGCCAACGGTGGATCCTGCTCGGTAGGGAGAGTACATTCCGCAACGAAGTCTGCCAATGCTTGCGCTTTGACTGCTGTCCTTGGGCGAAAGCTGATGTCGAACTCGCCAAGCTCTATTGCCCATTTGATAAGCCTGCCAGAAGCCTCCGGCCGCTGAAGGATGGATTTCAGAGGCTGATTGGTTAGAACCGTAATGGAGTGGGCTTGAAAATAGGGCCTAAGCTTCCGGGCAGCCGTGACGAGAGCGAGGGCAAGTTTTTCTGGTCGGGGGTACCTCCTTTCAGCTTCTTGGAGGACCCTGCTGATGTAATACACTGGATGCTGCGCCGCTCCTTCTTCTCTGATCAAGACTGCGCTGATGGAGTGTTCAGTAACCGAAAGATAAACGAACAAAGGTTCCCCGAGCACAGGCTTTGAGAGAACAGGAGGGGCTGCCAAATACGCCTTCAGATCGGTGAAGGCGGCCTCGCACTCCTCAGTCCACCGTACTTGCCCCTCTTGCTTCGAGGCGCTTTTAGGGCCTCGGAGCAACTTGAAGAAGTTAAAACTTCTTTCTGCTGCTCGGGACATGAACCAGTTCAGTGCCGCAAGACGTCCCGTCAGACGTTGGACGTCGCGCACTGTTTTCGGACTGCTCATCTCAAGCACGGCTTGGATTTTCTCCGGGTTTGCCTCTATTCCTCTATTTGACACGAGGAAACCGAGGAACTTACTCGAACGAACACTAAACGCGCACTTGGCAGGGTTGAGTTTCATATTGTACTTTCGCAGAGTTGCGAAAGTTTCCTGGCGGTCGGAGATGTGGTCGATGCTCGGAAGCGTCTTGACCAGCATGTCATCAACGTAAACCTCCATGTTGCGCCCAATCTGCTGTTCGACATTTTATTGACCAGCCGCTGGTAGGTTGCGCCGGCGTTCTTCAGACCGAAAGGCATTCTGGTGAAACAATACAACCCCAGGTCTGTAACAAACGTCGTGGCGTCTTGATCCGAAGGATGCATACTGATCTGGTGGTAACCAGAGTAGGCGTCCAGAAAGCTGAGAAGCTCGTGACCGGAAGTAGCGTCCACCAGTTGGTCAATGCGCGGCAGGGGGAAATTATCCTTGGGCGTCGCCTTGTTGAGATCCTTGTAGTCAACGCACACACGATATTTACCATTGGCTTTGCGTACGAGGACCACATTGGAGATCCATCTTGGGTATTGGGCTTCTCGGAGGAGCCCAACAGTTCGGCTTTTGACAACGTGATCCTGAATCACTGTCTGCCGTTCTCGGTTCACACGTCGCCTCCTCTGTTGAACTGGTGGAATCCGGAGATCCAGGCGGAGGCGATGCACCATTACTTCCGGGGGAATACCCGGAAGCTCGTCGTCGGACCAGGCGAAAACGTCCAAATTGGCCAGCAGAAAGGCTGTGTAGCGTTGCTGCTCGGCCTCTGCCAGCAAAGCGCCAATGTACAAGACGTGCTCGGGGTCATCGTCTACCTGGACAGGAATTAAATCTTCGGCAGGCGTTCCTCGGCTGGTAGAAGGCTGATCGGACGTTGTCGGAGCTGGATCTGCGAGTGGTTGCTTGTCTCTTAAAGAAAGGACATAGCAACGGCGAGACTCGCGCTGACACCCGAGCACTTTGCCAACTCCGCTCGGGGTCGGAAACTTCATCTTCTGATGGAGTGATGAAGGTACCGCCTTAATGCGCCCGATCAGACCTCTGCCGAGGATGGCGTTGTATCCAGGCATATTGTTGATGATCAAGAAGTCGACCACCTTGGTCACGATCCTTGGAGCCGTCCCTAAAGTAATCGGGAGGCGAACTCTTCCCATGGGCTGCACCGAAACTCCCGAAAAGCCGAACAGAGGCGAATTTACGGGGGCGAGTTGATCGGTTTTCAGGCCCATGAGGACAAAACAATTGTAAGCCAAGACATCGGGGGCACTTCCATTATCCACCAAAATCCGGCGCACATTACAATGATTGATGGTGGCCGAAATGACCAACGCATCAGCGTGTGGGGTCGTAACCCCTACAAGGTCTTCGTCCGAAAAGGTTATGGCCTCCTCGGGCGGTGCGCGTGCAGGACTGGTGGGATATGGAGTCGGCCGAGGTGCCGAAGGCCTATCTACAACGTGCACACGCCTTGCGTAATCGCGTCAGCTTCGAGTGCTTTCTCCGCCTGCGCCGAAGCCTCCCGCGATCACATTGATCTCCTGCCCATTGGGCTCATTGTTGATCGGCTGCTCGGGAGTCCGCTCTCGGCGTCTGGGGCGTTCTTCATTCCGGCGCACGAACCTTCCAAGGTAGCCGCACTTGATAAGGTCTTCATTTTGTCCTTAAGCTGGCGGCACTCGGAGGTGTCATGGCCGTGGTCGCGATGAAAGCGACAGTACTTGTTTTGGTCGCGCCTCCGGGGGTCAGAGCGCATCCTTTGTGGCCACCGAATGTATGCTTCGTTCCTGATCTCCGCCAGGATCTATTCGGGTGCCACGGTAAGGGGTGTGTAGTTGGTGAAGGGGCGCGGACGGCGCGGAGAGTCGCCGTTGCGCCGTCCTTTCTTCCGATCACGGTCGGAACCGTTGTCGGAAGGCCTCTTCTTTTCCGACTGCTCCCCCTGCTCCGCCCTACCCGCTGCTAGACTCTCCTCGCAAGCCGCATGACATTGTGCGATGGAAAGTAGCTCGGCGAGGGTGGCGGGCTGCTGGATGCCAAGGGTCCTCTGCAAGAAGCCGTCGCGAGTGCCCTGGATGAGGGCACTGGTTGCCAGAGGGACGTCCAGGTGCGAGATGCGAAGCGCCTCTGTTCGGAACCTTTTGACAAAGTCCTAGAGCGCTTCGCCCTTCTTCTGGCGTACGGCCAAGAGGGAAGCCGCCGTTCGCGGCTGCGACCTCCTGCCAAGGAAGTTGTCCCGAAAGGACTTCTTCAATTGGAAGAAGGAGGAGACAGAGCCCGCCGGAAGGGTCTCGAACCAGGCTCTAGCAGTCTCCTTGAGGGTTGCAGGGAAGGCTCTGCACTTGGCTGCATCTGATGCTCCGTGGAACACCATGTGGGACTCAAAGCCGTGGATGTGGTCGGCCGGATCGGTGGTGCCGTCGTAGGGCGCGATGGTGGGCAGAGGGAGCTTGGGAGAGACCCGAGCTTCCAGGATCTCCCTGCTAAAAGGGGAGCGGAAGTCCATGTCATCTTCTGCCGGAGCTTTTCCTTCCGCGCGCTGAACCATCGCGTCCATGCGGCGCTCGAGGTCAACTACGCGCCGCAGGCGCCTGGCGAGCTCCTGTTCGGAATTGGCGGGGCCCCCTCGACCGGACCCGTGGGAGTTGGCTCCCACGACCGATCGTAGCGGACGGGGGGAGACAACAGAGCGGTGGGGCGAGCGCTCGCGGCGCTCCGGTGCCCGCTCCTCGGACGGGGCTCGGTGCGACCGGCGCGGTGAGTCCGCCTGCTGTTCCTGAGACGCCGGGAGGACGCGAGAACGCCGATGCGACGACTCCGCCTGCCGCTCTCGTGGCAGGGGAACCGCCGGGGCTGGTGGTCCAACCAGCTGAGCCTGAAGAGCCAGGCAGACACCCGTTAACTGCTGCATCTGTCCCCGGAGTCTGGCCACTTCCAAGGCAGTTGCCGGCGCGGCGGCTACTGGCGCAGCGACGTCGTTGTTAGCGCCAGCAGGGGCGATGTCGACGTCAACGGGAGGGGATCGCCGGCGAGAGTCCGCTCGTGACTGACGGGATCTCGTCGCCCTACTCCCCACGTTCTGGTAAGAGGTTCGTCCGCGAGCCATGGCTACGTCGTTCCCACAGACGGCGCCAAAAGTGTGGAGGCCTTTTTCCTTGTTGGGCCGGAGCAGATCAGGCCTAATACTTGTGTAAAGGAGACGACAGTCACCGGAGGCGGACGAAAGATCCTGCAATCACCAGAGAAGATCAGGGGGGCCCGATGAAGACCAAGGAAAACTCTCCGATGCCTAAATCAGTACGAGACTTGCAAGGCAGGGGATTTTTGAGTGTAAGGGTGTGTTCGCGTGAGAGAGAACGTACCAGTGAATGGTCCTATACCTGTACTTTTATAGGCGTAGGTGCTAAGGCAGACGTGCATAACGTTGATAGATCGTGCCTAGAAAGGTGCCTTGACGGGCGTGCATAACGGGAGAAGTTATGCGCTCAGATGTCCGTTGGGATGCCAGGCAATTAACGCGCCTCTTGAGGATGGGGCGCGTGGCCTGAGGCGGTTATAACCGTCGTGAGGACACGAAGAGCTGTTCGGCAACCTCTGGACAAGATTACCGAGCAGGTGACCCGCGTGGGGATTGAACGTGCTGTTCGGTAGCATCTGTAGTTGTTCGGTGCAAAAAGGACCGGTGACCTGTTCGGAAGTATGTTGCTGAGGAGCTTGGCGAAGCCCGATCATGGGGGTTACGCCTTGGAGGCCTCTGAACTGCCCTGATGAGGGCGTGGCACCTTGAGACGGAGTCACGTCCGTTGATAGGACATTAGAGGGTCGTAACGGGCCATCATGGGCCTAGGGGGCCAGATTTGGCCACCACAATATGCAATTTTATTCTTTTTATATCTTACTTTATTCATTCTATATATGAAAATGTATCTCAAATGAGATTGGTCATTATTATTTTTAAATAAAATAAAATAAAATAACTCACTTCACCTGAATGTCAATGGGCTGGGCCTGCCCGGCCCGGCCGACCCATGCTAGTTTTCCAAAAGTCGGCTCAAGCCCGGCATAGACTGAGGGATAGGCCCGATAAGAGTGGTCTGATTTGGGCCTAAAAAAAATCTGATTAAGTTCAGTCGGGTTTGAAAATACGAAAAAAATTATTTATTTTATTTATATTATATATAATTTTAATATATCTAACTATAAAAAATATATATTTTTTACTTATATCTATACTAACATTCAATTTATAAAAAATTATATTTTAATAAATTATTATAGAAAAAATAAATATAAATTTTATATTTAATAAAAATTATATTTAAATTTATAAAATTTGGATCCATCCATGTCGGACCTCACAAAATTCAAATTCGGCCCTGTTCTTTCCTGAGCCAGATCGAGCCAGACCAGAAAAATTTAACGGGTCAAAATTATCGACCCAAAACGTTCAAACTAGCCCACCCCAATTGACACCCTCCTTCGCCAGCCATTGGGGAGGGTGTGCACCAAATTTTACTCATATGAGTTGGCAAGAAAAGGTTGATGACAATATATATGACACGCAACACGTGTTTAATCCTAAACTTGTGATCGGTCAAATCTGAGACCTAACTTTTAAGCTCTGAAGAATGACATCGTATATATGCAGTTGACAACAAATTATTATCTTTTTTTTCAAGGGCCAGGTTCGAACTTATATACATATATTCAAAGTGCTCTAAGAGACGGGAGAATCGGGGAGATGTAAAACGCAGTATGATGCCACATCGAAGTTTCCTCGGCGCCCCGTACGTCCTTCGAGTGTTGGGTATATAAATCGGAAAAGTCTCAACTTACATCATATGCGAGGGGCATATGTGAGGGGCAGTGTAGATGTACCACTACAACAAAATAAATCTACATCTACAATTAACTTTCCTATGTAAAAGATCAAAAATCGTAGGTAAAGACTTTTACCTATTAATCTCCCTACGATTCTATGTAATTAGTGTTGACAACGTAAGTAAAATTTACCTACCGTTTTAAATTATAGGTAATATTTAGAATATATTCTAACTGTTATTCAGAAACATAGATAATTACCATCTATTCATAACGTACTATTGGTAAAATTTACCTACACTTTTAGATCTATAGGTAAACTTAGCATCTACACTAACACTTGTTCATGAGCGCAGATAATTACCATCGATTATAAATCGTAGGTATTTTGATAAATAAATTAATAAATATTTTGTAATAATTACTATATATGAATGCCTGTCGATCTACATAATTGTTTGTATACTAATTCAACCATATATACAACCACTCTTCCATTACCATCCATTACCATCATAAACACAAATAACCACACTTGCAATCCTATATATAAAACAAAATTGTAATCACATATAAAATCCCACAAACATATCTCATCTAAAACATAGACATTCTATTAAAATATTTATAATAATATCCAACATTTTTCATTCAAGTAATGAATTGTCCTACAATCATCTTGTACACCTAACATGTATAAGTACAAATAAAGATCAAGTTCTTAAAAGTCTTCAGCTGCAACATAACTCATATATCATCAAAGATGATCTCGCATCAAAAAGTATCTGAACGCGGCATTGTTGACTGTGCACTTCCGTTGTCTCGAGTTCCGTGCACGAACCAATATGCTCACTTTCTCTAAACTGTCTCACAAATTTAAAATCACCAAGATGAACTAATATAGTGGTAAGAACGGATCATATCCACAGAGAGGCTTAATAGAATTTGAATTAAACTATTTTGACTTGACACCATTCTAACAGACACATTTTCACCAAAATAATATTGCATTAAATTCAATTGTGTAAACAACACCAATCAAATCCCCCACACTTGACAGATTAAACTTAATGAAAGAACAAGTAGAATTGAGAACCAAAGAGTTGGTATCATTGTACCCTCTCAATTGAGGGATCAAACAAGCAGACAAAAATCTGAAATATAAATTAAACAAAGATTTCACAAAGATGTAACTCTAATTCTGTAATGATCTAAAATTCAAGGAAGTAAAAAAATGATGACAGAACAGAAATCTCAAAAGGTAATTATCAAAGCAATGTACCCCTATAGCTCAGGGGATGATCAATCAACATTCTCAACTCTCCACAATAGCAAGAACACTCCACTGCTCACAGAAGAAATAAGAAAGAACTTCCTCAGTTCACTGCCAAATCCCTCCAACAATAATGAACTAAAATTTCACTAGAATTCTGAACTGTCTACCTCTCACATATCTGAAGGAAAATTGCACTCCACTGCTCAAATATCTGAGCCCGGGAAGAAAGAAAAAGAACCAAAAATCCAAACAACTCAAACCAGCTCAGAATATTGAGTACAGAAGAAAGCTAATCTCTCCAATACAGAAGAAATATCAAGAGCAGTTAAACTAGTTTCCCAACCCTTTGATGTCGAAATCTCTTCCCAGCTCAATCATCCACAGCAAAAAAAAAAAAAAAAAAATAGAACACCTGATCTCTCACAACATGAAGAAATGAAAGAAACACTTCGGATTGATCTCTAAACACAGAAGGAATGAAATTAGCACATAAGAAAAGAACGAAGCAATTGCCCCTGGATCACCTCCAGGCAGCCAAATCCCATCTGGAAGAGCAATTCCCCTACAGCAGAAGAGATGGAGAAGAACTCCCAAACATCTGAACTGAAGAAATGTTGAACCTAACAATACTGAACCAGAAGAACAGCTGCTGAAGGAAAAATTAAAGAAGAAGAATGGAAGAAATAATCGCCAAAATATTGAACTGGCCAAGCTCTTGGAATCCCAGACTCCAATCCTCACAGCAGCAAGAACAACATAGCAACAACGAAGAGATAGAAGAAATTGTAATTCTACTTACAGATGAAAGGAAAATCACAAAAAAATGGAAGAACAAAATATCCAAATGCTGAACTCCTCTACAATACTAGAAGAACAGAAAGCAAGAACCAAGAAATCCTAAAAACAAGCTCCCAAAAACTCCAACTCGTGAACCCTCCCTTGCTCTGCTCTGCTCAAAAGGAAAATTACAGAAGAAAGAAAATGGCAGAAATCAAATCCTAACATCTCCACTGGTGAAGCTTTAAGAACTATGGAAGAACAATGGAAGGGACTGGCCCAGCCCTCCGAACTGTGGAAGAAACGCAGAAAAGTTAAAAAAATCCTAAAAATTCTAAAAGACTTCCCCCTGGAGAAGAGGAACTTGGGGTCCTTTTATAGGCACTCGGGCCTTGGCTTCCCGCCTCCAGGTCCTGCTTCACATGGCCGCTGCTCTACACTGCATGAGCTCCATCCGCCTGTGACGCACCACATCTGCACCAGCCTCTGCAACACATCGCCTGGGCTCAGCCTTTGCGCCCAATTCACTAGCGCCAGCCCACCATCTTCTTGGCCTGGCCGCCACCTCAACAGACAGATTGCACCCACACTAGTAGCAGGCCCAGCCGCCCTGCACCTCCAGATCCGGCCATCCACACCGCGCCAGCGCCATCTCCCTGCATCGCCGCGCCCACATAGCTATAGCCGCGCACACACCAACCCCTGCCAGGATCGCCTCCTGCACAGCCAGCCCTCCAGCTCAGCACCGTTAGGAGCTTCCCGCTCCTTCTGGGTTCATCCATCTGATGGGAAGAAGGGTTTAAATCAAAGTTGGGTACGTGGCCATTTCCAGTGACATGAGAGAAATGGTAAAATGGATTTTAGGGGGGTATGTGGCTTGATGGTGTTGGATGATGAGATTTTATTAAAAGTATTTATTTATTTATTAGGATTGTGTGGGGTAAAAAGAAAATCTTATTTATTTATTTACAAACTCAAACTTATTTATTGACAAAAGAAATATTATTGTAACAATATCTATTTAAAAATGGTTTTTATTTTCCAAAGTGAATAAAAGAAATGACTTATTAAATGAAAATCTAACATGTGTTCTAACCCCAATATCAACTAACATGTTCAAAATCCTATTCATGGATGAACTGAAAATTAAAATCAAGTTGCACATTATTTACAGACAAAAGATGTCTAAAATCAACTACATGTATGAAATTTAACACGAAAAATTTAGTAGCTATCAGTATCCACCAAAACTTACAAGGTAAACAAATATAAATTTACAAATTTGATAAACATATTTAAAAAATATGAAGATTCAAAATCATATTTTCACTCACATAATTTGAGTACTATTTGGAGCACACCACCGCAAGATGTGTGCTCAAACTGAACAGTCATTGATTACCCATCCCATCAATCTGCGACGCCAACAACTACGGCGCGGTTTGCGCGCACACCACCTCTCGCGGTGGTGTACACCAAATATTACTCTGATAATTTTCAGTAGTCAAAGAGCAACCCTAGCTAGTCGCCCATCGTTGAACCTGCTTAGACATGTACATTTCGCATATACTTGTACGTGATCTATTTGCTATCAGAATGTATGCATAGTTTACGCATGTGTTCTTGTCCCCCTAGGAGGGAAACTGAGTGGAAGAGGAAATAATCTCCATGTTTGTGGCGGGATGGGGAGCGCTGCAAAGTTATTTTCGGAAGGATCATAAGAAAATTAACCGTAAAGGATACACTTCTCAGCAGTTTAATGTTAATCTCCATGATCGAGCTATCTTAAAAGAAGATACACCACTCAGATACGCTCACGACAAGTAGGTAATTAAAGTTATAAGAAATTAGTCTTTTATATGTTGTATCCGTTTAACAATGGTACGGTGTTGCATGCATGGTTTCTCATCTCATCCACGTATATTTATATGAGAAATATTTAATACATATTTTGATGTGTATTAAGACGCCGCATTCATTAAAGATGTGTCACTTATTTTTTGAGAATTAAAAAAGTAGAGTTGATCAAGAAAATATTAAAATTATTTAAAGACAAGTAGTAAATCTCTAGTGAATGTGTCTAATTTAATACATATTTTTTAATGTGTATTAAATATTTTTCTATTTATATCCTCTCATGCATTAATCCAAAGCTCAGAAGCACTCCCCGCAATTCGAGGGGAAACCACAATAGAAGAATAAGGTACGGAGAAGGGACCTTATAGTTAACTGATGGTTTTTTTGCATATAATTATATGTGTAATTTAGTCTCCACTTAGGGTCTGTTGTTTGAGGGGAAAAGTTGAGGTAGGAAATGGTTTTCAGGAAAACTGTAGTTTTTATACCATTTGGTACCACTGAAAATTGAAATTTGGAAAAGTGTGTCCCAAAAAACCTGGATTTTGGCATCCACGGTTTTGCCCCGGATGCCATTTTCCAAAGGGGTACTGTTGCTGCTACAGTAACCGTTTAGGCACTATTCACATGAGTTATATTTTTATTTTTTCTACTTATTTAAAAAGTCTTTATCAAATTAATTACTTTCATTAGTTAATTTAATTTTTATTTTTTATTAAAATATCTATAAAACACTATTCATTCAAATTGTGCCTTTTATTTTATTTCTCCTACTTTAAATTATATTTGTCAAAGTTACTTATTTTTCATTAGTTATCTAATTTTTATTTTTTAAAATATAAAAAATAAAATAAAATAAAAATTTTGATGAATAATGTTAATACACAAAGAGTATATGACTCTCTTTCATTTGAGTGGATCATAAAATCTTATACCCTCCATACAACTTTATATTTTCCTAACAACCAAATAGACAATTACGTTTTCATTTTCACGGAAAAGTTATTCCGTGGAAAACTATTTTCCTCTGAAACTATTTTACATACAACCAAACGGACCCTTAATCTGAAACACTATAGGAAAACAACATTGATGAACTTTCACCATTAGTTAGTTGACTTGGACGAGTTACCACCAACTGGTTCCAGAATTTGTAGCCGGCGGCGGCGGTGAAGCACAGAGATATATTTTGCCGGGGGCGTCGGCGATGGCGGTCCACACTGAGACAGGAGGGCTACGGGTGTGACACTCAATAGGAGGTGGAAAATAATCGGACATCAGCGGTGGCGAAGGTGGCGGTGGAGGTGGTCCGGTGGAAAAGAGAATCTGTCGGGAGGAATGGAGATAGGGGTGTTCATTATTCAGTTCAGATCGAAAAATTAAATCGAACCGAATAATTCAGTTTGGTTTGGTTCGGTTTGAACTTGAAAAAAAAATTAATTTGATTTTAAATTAAATCGAAAAAAAAATTCGATTTGATTTGATTTCTAATCTCTAAAAACCAAATCAAATCGATTAAACTGAATAACAATAATAAATTTTAATTTGTATATGTCTATCAAATTTTTTCAATATATTTACGTAAAAATATATATTATGGAGGTTAATATGATCATCAACATTTAATACTTCATTTTAAATATTATTTGATAGTAATTTATTAGAGAAATAAGTGATTAAAATCTTATTTAAGACTAAAAAAATATAAGACTCATTTATTTTCAAGTTAAACCGAACCAAATCAAATTTTAGTTTGGTTTCAAGAGACTTTCGTTTTGATTTGGTTCGATTTGAATTCGAATTTGATTTGATTTGGTTTCCTAAAAATCTCCTATAAATCAAACCAAACTAAATCATGAACACTCCTAAATAAATGTGATTAATTCGGACAGGAACGAGTGACCATGCAATTCGACGTCTGTTCATGATTACTACCCTTACGACGAAAACCGCGCCGATCTGCTTATATAATAATAATAAATGATGGGTAGGCCTCTCCACAAGGAGGCATATATAGCTTAAAAAGACTGTTCTTGCTTAGCCCAAGCACAAGACCATCTAGTTAACCTCGTTGTTTAAGTTGATCTTCGTAACTGCATGGGTTCTGCTCCTTGTTTACTCATGCCTGGTCGAAGGACTCGACTCTCACCAGCTGCATGCCTACTCGACGACAAGGCCTGGAAGTTCTCTATTCGGAGAGGACATGTCTGGAGTCACGGCAATAGTACACAGTACTGAATGAACAAGCCGAGGTATTCCCCTCCTAACCCAGCAGCAAACATAGGCAGCGGACAGGGCTCTGCAGGCAGCAGATCTGGAAGTGGCGGTTCCGGCTATACGGAAGCGCTCAGCGCAATCCTCCGAGCTTCTACTGCGGCTCCGAGACAGACACTAGGTCCATCCACGTCCTTGTACAACACTAGCTAGGACAGCTGCTGCCACAGCATCGAAGCTGTCAAGAAGTGATGCTAAATTATAGAGCTTCCTTGAGATTTTTTTATTTTTTTTATCCGTAGTTAAACAAGTGACCCAGCAGTAGTGGTCTAGTTTCAGAATGTAGTTAAACAAGTGACCCAGTAGTGATCCACCTCAAACCAGTCCAAGCCCACGAAATCAAACTAACGTAGGTCCAACCTCCTAAACGAACATTAATCCAAACCTATCCAAGCCCAAGTTCCAAGAGCTGAACCCACAGCCCATCAAGAACAAATCGAAAAAGCCCAAACCAAAGGCCCATGTCCTCTCCAGTTCGACCCATCCACGTGTCTGCGTACTTCTTTCTTTTTTTTTAATTTCCTTCTTTGCGCGTTTCGATCATGTGGTCGTTGATCAACTCGATCAAAATAGTACCTGTCAGTAACAAGCAAAGCATCAACAGGTGACAACCAGAATCGGAAAAAAAGTCCTCTCTCATAAAGGAGCCTCCAACTGTAGAGAGAGAACCCTAGAGACATGATCTGCTCCCAGGTACCACATTAATTGAGGGGTAGACAGAGGAGATTGGGAAAACAGATGTGATGGCTATTAACTCAGTTAAATGGAAGTTAATTTGGGATCCCCCGGATACTTCGAAAAAACTCAAAAGTGACCGAGTATTAAATAGCATGGGCATAGAACTGGCTTTCTCAGTTGGAACTTCGGACATCAGCAAAAGAAATACCAAAAAAATTAAAGACTTGGCCAGAAAAAATAAAGCTACAAACAACTAGCTTGATGAAAGGAATATGGGAAATGAAGCTCCGAACAGTCCATTCAAAGTGGAGGCAGCCAGTCTTAACCGGGCCCAATCCCCCAAATGAAGATTTTTAGTTGGAAATGTAGAGGGTAATTGGGTGGGCCTTCTACAATCAACTATCTAGATCAAATCACCCGTTCAATAAAAAGTGATTTTCATTTCCTTTCTGAAATCAAATGCTCAGTTAACAAAGTCAAAAGTTTTCTATCTTCCAGTAGTATCTCTAACTTTCATGCAAAGTTAAGAGGAGGCACCTATGGCAGGACATCAAGACTTATCTCAGGCAGACCCATTTACTCTAAATTCTTATGGGGGATTTCAATGCCATTGTGCATCAAGGTGAAAAAGGAGGTTCTAGAGTTAAATCCACAGATGTGGAACACTTTAATGACTTCATATGCACAAATGGGTCTGATAGATTTGAAGTTCCAAGGCCCTTTATTCACTTGGTCAAACAAGAGGTATGCAAAACATCATATTAGGGAGAGGCTAGACAGATTTTTAATTAGTGGTGATTGGCTTCATCGTTTCCCACACGTACGCCACTATACACCACCTCCCTAGAGTGGCTAGTGATCACTGCCCCATCGTATTAGATAGCCTGGGAATTACAAACAAAGAAGGAACATTTTTAGAATGGATGCAACCTGGTTCAAAATACCAAGCTTCACTGATGTTATTAAGAGTCACTGGGTCTCTACTCCATCTCTTCTCAACAACTATGCTGGGAAAACTGATGTGATTAAGAAAGTGGTGCTTAAGTGGGAAAAAAAAAAAAGAATTGTCCTAACCCAAAGAACCACATAGATGAGATCCAAAGTCAGCTGGATCCACAAATAAGTGTACAGCACATCAATGAAGAAAACATCAACCTTCAGTTAGAACTTGAACAAGAGTTAGAAGAGTTATATCAACATGAGGAATTATTTTGGAAGCAGAGGGCTAAATTACACTGGTTTACTGAAGGGGGACAAATGCAGTCGATTCTTCCATATAAGTGCTAAAAAACGCAGGAGCTTTAATTTCATTTCAGGGGCACAAAGGCCTGATGGCAATTGGTGTGGTGACAGAACTATTACAATGGGCCTCTTTATCCAATACTTTCAAAACCTGTTTACATCAATCAACCCGCAATCGTTGCCTCATCAATTTCAGCTTGCAACCAAAAAACTTAATGATACTGATAATGATCTGATCAGTAAAATTCCCTCACCTGAGGAGATTGAAAACAATGTTTATCAGCTCTCTTTAAATAAATCACTTGGTCCTGATGGGTCATCCTCCAAACTCATTGGGAAATTGCCAAAGAGAAGAAATCATTGAACTTACCCAAAAATTTTCAAAACAGCTCATCTTCCTACTACTGTAAATCAGTCCTTGATTACCTTGATTCTCAAGAGCAACACTACAAGAAAAAGAGGACATAGAGACGAATTGAGATCGAATATTTCGATCACTAATATTTTTATTTAGTGACCGATTTATTTTTGGTCACTATTCGGTCTCAGATCAGAGACCGAATAGTGACGAAATATTCGGTCTAAAAAAAAGACGAACTGTGACCAATCAAAATTCGGTCACTAACACCCACTTTCTGAAATAAAAACATTGTGACCGAGATAATTCGGTTAGAGACCGAATTGTAACAAATTACTTCGGTCGCAGATCAAATACGGCGTTAGTGACCGAATTAAATTCGGTCACAACGCGGTCGCTGAGTTCTGCCCTTTTTCTTTCGTTCCCGCTACTCTTTTCATCTCTCCCGCTTTCTCTCTTCTCTCGCCACGCCACCGGAGCTGCACCGTCGCCGCCAAGACGCAACCGTCGCGACGCCGCTGGAGCTCCACTGCCGCTACTGAGACGCCGCCGCCGGGACGCTGCCGGAGCTCCATCTCATCGCCGCCGGTAAGCTCTCTCTCTATCTGTGCGTGTGTGTGTGTGTGTGTTTGCTCTCTCTCTCTCTGGGGGGGGGCCACCGTGGGAGGGGGGAGATAGCTGGGCCTGGAGGGGGGGGTGTCGCGGTGGGAGGAGATGGAGGGGAGGGCTGATGTGGGTGGGGAGGGGGGGGCTGGACCCAGAAGGGGGGGCACGGACGGAGGGGGATGGGACGATACAGTGGGAGGGGAGGGGTTTGGGGGGGGGAGAAGGTGGGGCGAGGGAGGAGACGGAGGGGAGGTAGGGGTCTGGGGGGGCGGGGGGAAGGGGAGCTGGTCAGAGGAGGGGGAGGGGGCGAAACAGTGTGGGGGAGGGGTGGGGGGAGACGGTGTTGGGGGGGGGGGGAGACGGAGGGAAAGGAGGGGTCTGGGGTGGCAGGGGGTGTCAATAAAGTGTAATATGTAAATAAAGGATTCAATGTTTTGCATATCTTGTCCATCTCACAATTTTTTCAAACCTCAAATTTGTCATTGAAGGCACTTGTTTTTGTTCTAGTTTAACTGCTTGTAGAGATTCCTTACTTCTGAGAAGTAATTGTAATGGCAACTACTTGTGACCAGTGTGGTTATCGCAGTTCTGAGGTCCGTAAATAGTTAATAATGCTCAAATATGTGATTTCAGATTTATTTATAATATTTTTGACCTATCCTTTTGCTTTAACAACAGTTGAAGCCTGGTGGTGAAATCCCAGCAAAAGGCCGGAAGATTACATTGCATGTGCAGAACCTTGCAGATCTCAATCGGGATGTGATAAAGGTTTGTGGCTTGTATAGTTATAGGACAAAGATCCAATGGATATGATATATTAACTTGGGAAATGAAGAGGAAGATTCGCTGCAATAAGGATGTCAAATTTACTATGCATTTCTTAATGAATAACATAATATATCTTGGTATTTCAAATGGCATTCTCATCATGTGTCTCATGCTTGAAGAAAGGCTACCCATTCCCATATGTTAACTTGAGTTTTTTTTTTGGGGGGGGTGTGTTAATGAAGAGAATGCTGCTGCTGTAGCAGCTTGATGATGTTAATGTTTTGGATTAATTTTGCACCTCAATGTTGTTATTTCTCTTGTTTCTAGTAGAATTATTGTTATTCCTTCTCCGAAAATTGGGAATCTAGTATTTTTCTTGGCAAGATGTAAACTGGAAACATATGATAGCTTCCAGTGCATCTTTCATATTGTATGTAGAGAATGAGCAATGACCTTCCATGATTGCGGAAGAAATTGTCTAGGCAACATAACTGCGCCTCTGCTAAAACGATGTTACAATTATGATGCTTGAAACAAAGATGCTTTTCTGTATGATACAGTGGATATGTTTTATACATCCATTTAGAAAATGTCTTCTCATCTTACTTTCATCAGGCATACGAATTATAGTGCCGATTCCCTTTTAATGATCTCTCTCCTGGATTCTGTTCTCTCTGTTAACAGTCAGATACTGCAAGTGTGAAAGTTCCTGAGCTTGAGTTGGATCTTGCAAGTGGAACTCTAGGTGGACTTGTCACAACAGTTGAAGGATTGATAACTAAAATCACTGAAAGTACGTGTTCTTAGTTTGCACAGGCTGGTTCATGAGTTTTTGCTTATCTTGTTGAGAAAAGGATATGTTGTTGCATGAGTAAGCATGCAGTTGAACAGTTCTTTCTCAATGTATGCACTTTTATGGATACGCTATTGTGTTCAAGACTCGTATATTGATTGCTACTGCTTTAATAAGTGATGCATATAATTTCATCTTGCTGATCTACAGAGAATACATGGTTTTACTTTTGGTGATAGCCTTGATGACAATAGAAGACAAAAGTGGCAGGACTTTAAAACAAGTCTGGCAAAGGTATGTTTTTGGACAGTTGACTTTCATCTTGTAGCAAATGAGTTGTCACCCTTGAATTTGCATCAGAAGTTGTGGTACATGATCCTTCTTCATTTTTTTTGAATAGCAGCGTTTTCATTTTTTAAATTATCATAAAGGGCAACATTAAGTAAATGGTGTCGGTGGTATTATTTTTCATCAAACCAATAGATGAATCACTAAATATGGTTTCAAGATGAACCTTATATACTACGATTTATATCAGGCGACTCGACTGGAGAATTTGTCACAGGCATTTACATACCTCTTATCTTTTTCTGATTCCTTTATGATGTTGCCAAATATCAAGCTAATGTCCCTTTGGCTTTCATCATTCTCCTACAGCATATGGGCAGTTCCTAAAAGCCAATGGAGAGCAGCCTGTTACATGGAAAAGGGCTGCTACAATGGAGGACGTACTTAGAGAGGCTGATGTGGTGAGATTCATGACCAATATCTCTTTTTACTACCATTAGCACGTGAGATTCTGACAGAAGCTCTTTGGTCTTTTTGAGTCGATGTTTCTAATGTTTTGAGGTATTATGTCTAGCATATCCATGTCCGCCATAGGACATGTTCTTGTGAATAGAACTAATGACTCAAGTTGAAGAGATGCGTAACAATATGGTTTTTGATTGGTACAGATAAGTCTTCATCCTATACTGGACAAAACCACATACCATTTGATAAACAAAGAGAGGCTAGCCATTATGAAGAAGGTAATTTATAGATCATGTAATCTTTTCTCTTTAAAGATTTGTGGAATAAATTGTGTGCAGAGGATGGAAACTGTCAACTAAATCATGGCCTCGTGTTGTTGTAATCCTGAAGTGACCAGCAGGCAACAAATATCATATAATTCTCTTTTGCAGGAAGCTATCCTTGTAAATGCAAGTAGAGGTCTAGTAATCAATGAAGCTGCTTTGGTTGAACATCTAAAAGTGAATCCCATGTTTTGAGTTGGCCTTGATGTATTTGAGGTACTATTCTCTGCATGGGATGCAAAATTTTATGAAGCCTAGGAGTCTAATTTACCAATGTTAATCATTTGCTGTCGATAGGATGAACCTTTCATGAAACCTGGACTAGCCGAACAGAAAAATGCTATTGTGGTACCCCACATAGCATCTGCTTCGAAGGTAAACAATGATTTCTACCCAATAGTATGTTGATCAGTTTCTGTGTTAAGTATTTAGAGAAAAAAGTGAGCAAGTAGACATTGGAAACCGATACATGAGTACCATAACTTTTGTGTCTATTTCTTGTTTATTACATTTCAGTGGACTCGTGAGGGAATGGCCACCCTAGTTGCTCTAAATGTCCTGGTATTTTTATGCTAAATAACCCCTCATGTTCAGTACATGAAACTTATTGGGATTATTTGAACTAAAATGTTCTCCTCACTGCAGGGGAAGATCAAAGGATATCCAATTTGGTCTGATCCAAATCGGGTGAAGCCCTTCCTCAATGAAAATGCTCTACCTCCACCTGCTTTCCCCAGCCTTGTCAATTCTAAACAACTTGGTATGTACATAGTGTGAACATCTATACTATTCTAATAAACCTCAGTTTTAGAAGTACATGTGTCAACACTACAGCATATCTAAATCCTGCCAAAACTGAGGTATACTCTTTCTCCTCTTTTCTCTTTCTCCCTCCCAGCGATGCTACCTCTTCAGTTCCAGTGTAAATCTTTCAATGTATACTCAAGGCAGTGGGCGGGGGAGAAGAATTGCGGCTTTGTTAAAGAATTGGATTTAGCCAGAATAGCTACAGGTTGATGCCCATTACATTAGACATCAGGTTCATCTTTTGAGAAATATGCTGAATAGAGAGAAGTTACTCATTCATTTCAATGCTTATTCTTTCATTTTTCCTATTTCTTCTTTTTTTCCCAGGATGCCTACATCTGGGAAAATACAACATAAATGATTGTATGTGGAAGGGATAATTATATTATCCCCTCAAGCCTTGCATATTCTACTGTAGCACCCCTGTATTCTTCAGATTGTCATCTTTAACCCATAACACACCATTTCATCACATTTACCCCATCAATTATCTACCATATACTGGATTTTTAAAACTGGATGTTATAAAACATCATATCTAAATATATAGTGTTACAGGTTTTTTTCATTGGAACTGGCCAATCCCATGATCTAATGTTCACAACATACCCTTTTGTAGGAGATTTTATGTGATATTGTTAGGAGCTTATGATTTATGTTGCTGGGTATTGTTATAGATTAGACTTATCTACTTTCTATGTTTCTTTACATTGTTGGTTCCTTTCTGTAGCTCTCTGTAATTGATCTGTAAGACCAACAATTTGCAGAACTGAATCCTACCCACCCTCCCCCCACCAAAAAAAAAAACATCTGTAAGACCATACGTTTGAACTATCTTCGATATTTCTTTTTACATTTGTATTGGTGGATTGGTAAGAATGGCCCGGGGAGGCCAAGAAAAGCCTGAGGATTGTTATTAAGTAAACTTGCTAGCTTAATGTGCTTATGTTCCTAATATATATATAGTTTGTATATTGTGGGTTTCAATTTTCTGAAACAGATTTTGCATATATTCACAATTGTTGAAATGTAGGTACCTGAAATGTATGTTCCTGACTATCATATAGTTTGTAGGTTTATGTTTTTAATTTTTTGAGGATTTTCAGTTGTCTTATTACATTTCTTGGAGCTTTACTTTTTTGTTTCAGGTTTTTTTTGTGTTATGAGTTTTAAGAATGAACTCTTTGATTTTTTATGTCATGAGTTTTTAAAGGTTATATCTCTGTATAGATTAGGATTATGAGGTCAATTATAACTAGATGTTACAATATGAGGTATTAAGATTTTAAATTATTTTTATTTTAAAACCTGAGATAAGTTAGAACTGGATAGTTAGTTGGCAGAGTAATTAGTTTGAGTGTCTTTCATCAATTTGAGTGCATTTTTAACCTTTTAGATAAGGGGGTACAAATTTATGACTCTTACCTTCAGTCTCTCACACACTCTTTGTGCACTGACTAGAGTTTATAAAGGGCCAACTAAAACTATAATCACATGCATGAACTTGAAGTGACAAGTGCTCAAAAAACATCAAGTGTTAAGTGATCAATTATAAGCATTTGTGTTATCAGTCGTCTATCACTATATCTCCCATTTAATCATGCTTTTAATCTGTTAAGGGAATTGGACTTTCTAACATAAAGTGTAATTCTGAGAATAAAGATGGTACAACTTTATTTTTGTCCCTTAGTGCATGACGTTTCTTGGGGGAACATTCTGAATTTTGTGTATTAAGTAGGACTTCTAATAGTTTTTAATAAAGTGAAGGTTTGGAGCAAAAATTAGACAATTGTGCCTGGACAAGTTTTTTCATTAACGCCAACCACCTTTGCAACCTCTTTTGAAATGAAAATTAATAGGAAAAAGGAACATTAGAGCCACCACAGGTTAATCCAGCCTCTTATGCAGTATGACTTCCATTTCTGGTAATGTACTAGCCTGCCATACCACCTGCCAAATCCATCCCATAAGAGAATCATGTTCCAGTAAAGTGTATATCAAGAAATGATAACGCCAGATGGAACAGGAGAAAAGGTGAAAGGAAAAATAGAGTAGAACCTGCATCAAGCTGACTGTTCACAAATGATGGCAACCTTTGACCCATAGGTAAACTACTTGCGTAACTCCAGCTAAGTCAACATTCTGACATTCGTGTTTTGAGAAGAGCTAGGAGATCCACTTAAAATTACTTGCCCTTTTGACACTTTTGGATATGCATGGGCCTGGGCGGATTTTACGTTGTTTGGCAAACTGATTTCCCATTAGAGGCCAACTTAGTTAAACTAGACATTGCAACTCCATTTATCTTTGATAGCCCCACAACAGAGGAAATATTCAATGAATCAACTTGAGAATTGTTCATGTTCTGATGCAGATACGTGTTATGGTTATTAGATATGTTAAAAGGATAGTCAGTTTTGTCGGAAAATCTTGATGAGCTGCTCTCAGTACATCATTATCTTTGTCTTTCGGTTTGTTCTTTTATGTTTTTACAGATCTTCTCACACACTCTATGTGCGCATGATTAAGTGCATCCTGATTTTTTTTCACTATCTCACACACTCTTTGTGCACTAAAAATAGATATTCTGAATTTTTATTTTGTTCACACACTCTCTGATTACTCATTTTGGTTGTGTTTAAATGAACATGGTTGTTTGATTTTTTCCTATTGAACTGGCTGGCACTAAAAACTTTGTTTTTTATGTCATGAGTTTTAAAATTATTATTTTTCGTGATTTGTTCACTTACTTTGATTGATAAGAGTTAAAGATGAGCCCAGATTAGCCGGACATGTACACTGTCCCAGCCTTACACTGTCCACAGGATAATCCTGCACAGATGTCTGGTGTGCATAATAGCTAATCAGACTAAAGCAAATATCAAGTTATATGTGCTGACTCAACAGAAAATTCCAGCACATGTAGAAACCAATTAAAATCCGAGAAGTCATTTAATGTGCATCTCATATGGACATATGAATTTGAGTATTTAGTCATAATAGTTCTAAAATCTTTTTGTTGGAATTTGAATATTTAGTCTATTGGTTTCTGCATTGATATTTTTATTGTTTATGAACATGTGAATCTCAACTATATCGATTTTGTGATTTCAACGTGATATGCAGAACATTGTTGGATCTTGCCTTGGGCGAGGTGTGTGTGTTTTAAAAGTCAAAGGGTTATCCACGCTGGATCTTGCCTTGGGCTAGGTGTGGACAAAAGAGAGTTAATTTGCTAATCCCTACCAATTTGGTGTATATTTTCCTTAACAAGACCATTTTCTTTTTCTTTCAGCAAAGTAATTATGTTGTGATGAATATTTGTGAATTAAACTTACATGACACTGGGAAAACTTTTGTGAAGACAAAACTTCATGTGCATCGCACGGGCAAAGAACTAGTATTCTTATATATTTCAGTTATTACTGATTGGTGATCTTGTTTGTTCTAATGAGTCACCCACCCTCTTTTCCTCCTGTTGTAGGTCTACCTGTTTCAAAAATGTAAGATGATGTTCTACATCATGGTCGAAGGACACGTAATATATGGGCTAAGGTGGGTTTTGGCTCCTGGAGAAGCTGGCGTATCTGCATATAAGGTTTGCGTTGTTCAGTATATGCGTGAAGCCAATCAGTGCACCTGGTGCCAATGTAGAACTGATCTCCCATCTTGTTGGAGTATTAGTTTTTAATTTTGATATTAATGTTCCTAAAGCTATCTTGGCTGTTGTGAAGTCAAGTCATAACTGTGGGAAGGATACATACTAAGAGAGTCGTGAGGCTCTAAAAACTTTAAAGGGATTTTTGTATATAAAGCATTGTTACACATGAATTTGTAGTAATATCATTCCTGAAAACATAGTAACATACATATCACTACGACATAAAAAACTTTAAAATATATCATTGTAGTTAACTTCTATTGACAAGTTACCTTAGTACTTGGAATGTTGTGTTATGTATTTAATAAATTGTGTTGGCTTACCCATCTTTTTATTAATATTTTTTTTTGTAAAATATGATGACAGATTTTGTTTGGAACACGTGCGGAGATCGAGTTAGTTGCTTTCATCTTTTGAGGCTTTTTGTTCAGGTAAGATCCAGTGAGCCTGGGTGGTGGCTCATCTTTATTTAATCCGGCGTGCCTGGGTGGTAGCTCATTTTTATTTAATCCAGCGAGCCTGGGTGGTGGCTCAACTTTTATATTATGTGTGGATGCATGAATATATTTTTTGCAAGATATGTGAATATATTTTAATGCAGAATGCAAGCATTGGATGAATGTTTTTCTATTATAAGTATGGAACATTAATAGGTGTTCTTGCCTTTTGGCAACTAGATCTTTTCAAATTTCGTGAGAGATTAGCAGTACTTTAGATCTTTTTCCGTGAGAGATTAGCAGTACTTTAGATCTTTTCAAATTTCGTTAAAGGTTAGCAGAGTTTAATAGGAGATTTTAACAGAATGCTAATGGAAGATAGAGGCATGGGCATTTTGCAAGTAGTGAACTGTGGCAAGGTTGTTAGAAACAATATGAAAAAAAGATGGGTAATTCTGCAAACAAAATTGTAAGGAAGTTATTTTGAAAACAACTTTTTATTTTCATCATTTTGTGTTATTTATCAATTTGTAGTTTTAAACCAAGCCCCAGACATGCTATTAGGACAAGATAAATACAGGTTTGAACATTTGTAAAATACTAGCCCATTTCATTGTTTGGATGGTTATGTGCGGAAGAGAGCAGGCACCACTGTAAAATTATCATCTGACAAAGTAGTTGTGAAGGCACTGGCCTGTGTATAAAGACACCTCTATAGTCTATATAGCCAATGTGTGTACTGCCATTTTCAATTAAGAAAAGGGGGGAAAAACTTGTCCAGAGTGAGCCCATTGAGGCTGGAAGAATGCTCCCCGCCCTACGATCACAACACCAATAGTCAAATAAGGAAAAGCATGACTTCCTGGATCCTGCTCATGGCTGCTTTTTTGTTGAGCATCTGATATGTGTGAATTATCAAAACATCTCCGAATAAAGGACTTTTGACATGCATGTCTCTACAATTATTATACTTTCATAGAATACCCTTTATATGTGTGAATTATCAAAATATCTCCGAATATATTCAAACACTTGCACTGCTACACATCCACATCCTGCAATTCTACAATTAAAATGAATTATATAGTTTTTAATTTTTTCTCTCTCTTTTTTTGACAAGATTTAAAAAAAATCCATCTCGACAATATGATATTCCCATGCTTCATTTTGGGAGCAGTGAGAGAAAGGACGCTCGAAGTTGTTATACCAGGGCAGGCAGCTCCTAGTTTAATGATGAGATCAGGAAACAAGTTCGCACAGATCAGCGAGGTGATCTCCAAACCTCATTTTCTCTATGCCTGCATCTGAAAGTAACTTGGACGTGTCTGTTTCAATGGTATTTTAACTTGAACAGATGTCTGGAGCCAATGTCTCAATTTTAGCAATTGCTCGTATAGGAGCTGGTGCAAGACTTATCTACTGCATTGTGCTAGATGATGTTGAAATCAAGGTGTGCTGGATAATTTTTTGTCATTTGATGTTTCAACATAGTTGGAGAGTTAAATAGGACTTGTGGGATTTGACTGAGTTTTAAATCAGATTCTTAATTTTGATTTGATAGGGATATTTACATTTAAGTTTATAGTTCATGTAAATTAATCTATTACTTCTTCTTTTGTTTCATATGTTTGATGATATTTTTTTTGTTTGCAGGTTGGCGACGACATTGAGGCTTATCTTGCAGACATCATGAGTTTTATCATTTAATTTTTCTATTTTTATCTTTTTTATTGCCTATGTAAACACTATTGTGACTTTGGTGGTAAATATCTAAGAAATATTTGAATTAATGTGGAATATTAATTTTCACGACGATTAGGATCACGTCATCATTATCTTTTTATATGTTTAGAAAACATTCTTACGTTTGTTGTGAACATTCTAATGCGACATTAATTGTAATTATGGATTTGTGTTTGTATTTGTGGGATGTGTGATATATGTATGTTCGTGGTTGTATATTTCTATAAATGAATGAGCATGTTTATTGGTACATGTAAAAAAATCATGAGAAAATTTTTTAAAATATTTTTTTTGGGTTTCCAATTTCACTATAGATTTGCTGCGAAAATATTTGTAGCTAATTCGTAGTTAATTGGCTACAGATTCGCTAAATAAATATTTGTTGCTAATCTGTAGCTAACTTTAGCTATGGATTAGCTATAAGTATTTTCGTAGTTACTCTGTCGGTTTGAGCTCGGCGCTCAAAGTCACAATAAACAAGTTAGTTTAGTTAAAAAATGAAAAACTTAGGTTTGTGGGTCCAAAATTAGAAATACTCATCCGATGGCCTCCGGTTTGTTCCAGCACGGTCGGGGCGATGAGTGTGACTTGTGGAAACTGACGGAGTTCAATTGGACTCCGGTTTGAGCTCGACGTTCAAAGTCACAATAAACAATCTAGTTTAGTTAAGAAATGAAAAAATTAGGTTTGTGGGTCTAAAATTAAAAATACTCATCCGATTGGCCTCCGGTTTGTTCCAGAACGGTCAGGGCGATGAGTGTGACTTGTGGAAACGACGGACTTCAATTCGGACTCCCGGTTTGAGCTCGACGCTCAAAGTCACAATAAAAAGTTAGTTTAGTTAGAAATGAAAAACTTAGGTTTGTGGGTCCAAAATTAAAAATACTCATCCGATTGGCCTCCGGTTTGTTCCAGAACGGTCGGGGCGATGAGTGTGACTTGTGGAAACGACGGACTTCAATTCGGACTCCGGTTTGAGCTCGACGCTCAAGTCACAATAAACAAACTAGTTTAGTTAGAAATGAAAAACTTAGGTTTGTGGGTCCAAAATTAAATACTCATCCGATTGGCCTCCGGTTTGTTCCAGAACGGTCGGGGCGATGAGTGTGACTTGTGGAAACCGACGGACTTCAATTCGGACTCCGGTTTGAGCTCGACGCTCAAAGTCACAATAAACAAACTAGTTTAGTTTAGAAATGAAAAACTTAGGTTTGTGGGTCCAAAATTAAAAATACTCATCCGATTGGCCTCCGGTTTGTTCCAGAACGGTCGGAGCGATGAGTGTGACTTGTGGAAACTGACGGAGTTCAATTCGAACTCCCGGTTTGAGCTCGACGCTCCAAGTCGTCTAACCAAGTTAGTTTAGTTAAAAAATGAAAAACTTCGGTTGAGGGACCAAAATTAGAAATACTCATCCGATTGGCCTCCGGTTTGTTCCAGCACGGTCGGACCGATGAGTGTGACTTGTGAAAACTGACGGAGTTAAATTCGGACTCCCGGTTTGACCTCGACGCTCCAAGTCGTCTTAACCAAGTTAGTTTAGTTAAAAATGAAAAACTTCGGTTTGAGGGACCAAAATTAGAAATACTCATCCGATTGGCCTCCGGTTTGTTCCAACACGGTCGGGCCGATGAGTGTGACTTGTGGAAACTGACGGAGTTCAATTCGGACTCCTGTTTGACCTCGACGCTCCAAGTCGTCTTAACCAAGTTAGTTTAGTAAAAAATGAAAAACTTCGGTTATGGGTCCAATATTAGAAATACTCTCCGATTGGCCTCGGTTTGTTCCAGCACGGTAGGGCCGATGAGTGTGACTTGTGGAAACTGACGGAGTTCAATTCGGACTCCCGGTTTGAGCTCGACGCTCAAAGTCACAATAAACAAGCTAGTTTAGTTAAAAAATGAAAAACTTCGATTTGAGGGACCAAAATTAGAAATACTCTTCCAATGGCCTCCGGTTGTTCCAGCACGGTCGGGCCGATGAGTGTGACTTGTGGAAACTGACGGAGTTCAATTCGGACTCTCGGTTTGACTGCGACGCTCCAAGTCAATTAACCAAGTTAGTTTAGTTAAAAAATGAAAAACTTCGATTTGAGGGACCAAAATTAGAAATACTCTTCCAATTGGCCTCCGGTTTGTTCCAGCACGGTCGGGTCGATGAGTGTGACTTGTGGAAACTGACGGAGTTCAATTCGGACTCCCGGTTTGACCTCGACGCCAAGTCGTCTTAACCAAGTTAGTTTAGTTAAAAAATGAAAAACTTCGATTTGTGGGACCAAAATTAGAAATACTCATCCGATTGGCCTCCGGTTGTTCCAGCACGGTCGGGCCGATGAGTGTGACTTGTGGAAACTGACGGAGTTCAATTCGGACTCCCTGTTTGACCTCGACGCTCCAAGTCGTCTTACCAAGTTAGTTTAGTTAAAAAATGAAAAACTTCGGTTGAGGGTCCAATGTTAGAAATACTCTTCCGATTGGCCTCCGGTTTGTTCCAGCACGGTCGGGCCGATGAGTGTGACTTGTGGAAACTGACATAGTTCAATTCGGACTCCCGATTTGACCGCGACGCGCCAAGTCGTCTTAACCAAGTTAGTTTAGTTAAAAGATGAAAAACTTCGGTTTGAGGGTCCAAAATTAGAAATACTCATCTAATTGACCTTCATTGCTTATAGTTTTATTTAATTTATGCTTCTAAAATAAGTTATTGCTTATAATAGTATTTAATTTTAACTTATTATTGTATATATATATTGTAGGTTCCTTCATCGGGTGGAGTGGGAGGACACGAGGATGAAGACGAAGACGAAGCATCATGATTTTCATTTCATTATTATTATTGTTGTAGACATTTTTATTATGTTGTTGACATATATTATTGTGATGTTGTGGATATTTTTATTCTTATTGTGGACATTTTATTATTCTGATGTTGTAGACATTTTTATTATTGTTGTGTTGTGGATATTTTTATTATTGTTGATGTTGTCGACATTTTATTATTGTTTTGTTGTGGATATTTTTATTATTTTGTGTTGTAGACATTTTTATTGTGGACAATTATTATTGTTGTGGATATTATTTATTTTACGCATGTTATTTTCCTAAAAATGTATATATTTTTTAAAAAAATATTTAAAAAATAGAGACCGATTAGTGACCGATTATAATCAGTCACTATTCGGTCCCTAATTTAGGGACCGAATAGGGACCGAATATTCGGTCCCTAAATAGGGACCGAACTGTGTTGGTCCCAATTCAGACCCTAAAAATAGGGACCGAATAGGGACCGAATCAGATCGGTCCCTATTTTAGGGACCGAACGTATTCGGTCCCAGTTCGGTCCCTAAAATAAGGACGAATAGGGACCGAATACGTTCGGTCCCTAATAGTGACCGAAATGATTCGGTCCCAATTCAGTCCCTATTTTAGGGACTGAATTGGGACCAACTCAGTTCGGTCCCTATTGGGTCCCTATTTTAGGGACCGAACTGGGACCGAATACGTTCGGTCCCTAAATAGGGACCGATCTGATTCGGTCCCTATTCGGTCCCTATTTTAGGGACTGAATTGGGACCGAATATGTTCGGTCCCTAAATAGAGACCGATCTGATTCGGTCCCTATTCGGTCCCTATTTAGTGACCGAATAGGGACCGAATTAGTCGGTCACAGATTTGTGACCATAAGTTTTTGACCGACAAATTCGGTCACTATTCGGTCTCTAATCTGTTTAGGGACCGAATAGAGACCGAATATTTCGGTCTCTATTTCCGATTTTTCTTGTAGTGCAACAAAGCTACCACTACAAGAAATCCTAGCTCTGCCTACAAAAGTTGCTTACGGTTCAGTATATTCGTAAGCTATTCGTATGGATAGACATATCTATACTTACGGACTATACATGTCGTAAGTATATCAGACAAACTTTTTTCTTAAACTTTTAAGATATGCCTACCCCTATGGCATAATGTTGTAAGCACATAACTATTTCATTTACCTACGGAGTTTTAATTGGGCGCCCATTCAACTTTGGCCTCCCACGCCCCGATTGAAGGGAAAAAAAAACTCCTTTCGACCCCTTGCCTCCACTCTCCTCCTTCGACCCCTTGCCTCCACTCTCCTCCTAGCGAAAAAGGGCAGCAGCGGAGATAGGCTAGGGCAACAACGGCGAAAGGGCAAGCAGTGGCCTCTCCTGCCGAACTTGCGAAGGCGGTAGCAGGCAGGCAACGCGGCGAACTTGCGGCGACAACAGGGGAAGGACACTCCGGCCACCCGTTCCTCCTACCCCTATTCCTCCGCGTGTCGTCCATGCTGTCGGGCGTCTCCTGCCGACCCCATCGCCTTCTTCCTCCTCTGCTTCGTAGCGGGCGATTGGCCTCTCCCACTGCTCGTCCCCCGCCGCCCGTTTTCTCAGGAAGGCTGTGCTGCTGTGGTCTGTTTTTTGCAAAGTTGTGAGTCCGTCGCGGCGAAGGTGAGTACTCTTTTCCATTTTCGTTGCTTCTTTGTCTCCCTCATGGTTGGGTTAAGGTTGAATGTGTGAGTCCGTCGCGGTGAAGGTGAGTACTCTTTTCCGTTTTCTTTGTTTCTTTGTCTCCCTCATGATTGGGTTAATGTCATGCCCCGCCAATTTAGCAGCGGAATAAATCAGGGAGGCATGAACAACGTGTATGGTAACGTAAATTGCGCATACATTCGCAAATATCAGAGCAACTAATGAACAATAATTGTAATAAAACTCATCATTTTATTGATAATTCATCTAAACTATTACAATCACCAATTCAGAGCCAAAACATAAGGCTCAATGACATTATTACATTGGAAAAGAAATATAAAGCAAATATCTAACTAGACTCTAAGGTACTAAGGACATTCCGTCGCTATGACTTCAGGACGCTCATCACTCCAGTCCAATCCCGTTGTCGTGTGTAAGGTCATCACTTGACTTACCTGAAAACACATTAACAAATAACGAAGGGTGAGCGATAACGCTCAGTAGGACTTAATATCTCGTGTAAACAAACATACTTTAAGTGATTAATGTCTTATAACGCAGGTTAACTAGAGAGAACGATCATGTATAGTCGAGAGAGTAATAGTACAAGATGATAATACATTTCTCAAGAGTATTGCAAAATTAGGATGACAATATAACGAGATAGCGTGTAACAAGATAGGGTAAAACAAGATAGCGTGTATCAAAATGACATGTAATAGGATAGCTTGTATCAAGGTGGCGTGTAACGAGATAGCTTGTATATCAAGATAGCGTGTAACGAGATTGCATGTAAAGAGATAGCGTATAAAGAGATAACGTGTATGGTTGCACAACGGTGCACTAGTTGAGTACGACAATAGTCACTTTGGGACAGTAGCCGTTTAACGATAGTACATTTCGTCTGAACTCCTCAGACTAATGTTATAACAGTCAGTGCTAGAACACTAATAGCACAGAACTGGTACAATATGTCTGAACTCCTCAGACTAATAGTAAAACAATTAAATGTCTAGTCAATATCGAGATAGTCAGAACCGGTGCAATGCAGAACATCGTCAATAGCCCCTGCAGGTATTTTCGGGTGGCTCTCTGCCCCCAAGACTAGATTGGATCCCCTCGGACACTCTCCGTGCCCTGCACACTTAGCATTCAAGTCAGTAGGTCACCAAACCCATATTATGGCGCTAGACAGTCATGTATAGTACAAGCAATGAGAGCCACAACAGCTCAAGAGTTGAAGAGAGTACTAGATGAATAGACGAGATAGTAGAGTGAACGTGAACAGATGAGAGTACAAGGATAGTAGACGAGATAGGGGTATAATCGCAAAACAACGATAAACCACGATAGTAACGGTTGCACAGTACCAGGTCGGGTACCGGCAGTCAGGTAGAAGTCACATCCTCCCATTAGCCGTGCTGCGTACACGAGCCAGGTGGTCCGGCGTGATCACAAGATAAGAGAGATCTCACTAAGGCCGATTGGATCGTACTGATCCCTAAAAATGTAACAGGATTTAAAGGTACAACCAGCTCGTCGGCTAAGGACGTGCGCCAAAGCCAAGAAGACTTACGGAGGCCTTGACAAGGAGTCCCTGGTCCAGTCGAGAGTATTTCCGATGGAGAGGTGGTCCATGTCAAGAGAAAGTGTGTAATGAAACGTTGTTTGTCTTGCCTCGAGTGCTCGAAGGCAGAGGGACGCAATAACGGTGTACAAATCATGCGAATAAAATGAAGACATGTGTCATTTAAATAATAGGAAAATTAGGTAATTAATCTCACTTAATTACCAGATATATTATTGAGTAATTTAATAGGGTCAAATGGCAATAAATAATGTTTAGTGTGCAAGTGCAAAGAGATCATGAGAATAGATAAAATTGTGCTCACGGATTTTAAATTAATAAGAATCATTTAAATGTTATCAAATAAAAATATTCAGGTCATTTATTAAGCTTAACAGGTCATGGTTTAACTTGTACAAGGGTTATATGGCAAATAAAGCAGGGGTATATGCATAATATAAGGTTCTGGCCGAAACTGTAAATAGGCGACGAGGTGACCTGTCGCGATCAAGTCGCGACGGGGCGCTAGTTCGCGTTAAGCCCAGTATCGCGACGGGGTTTCCCGTCGCGGTCCAGGTCGCGACGGGGCGGCCTGGCGCGACGGGCGAACCGACCGGCCTGGCCTGGTTCGGGGTTGGGAACGCGGCGGCAAGTCTCGTCGCGTTCATGACGCAACGTGGAGGCCGACCGCGACCCTCTTGTTATCGCGGCGTATCGCGCCGCCGCGATATCATGGGCGGTCTGGGTTTTCCCCTTTTTCCCAGGGCGAGTCCTCTATGATACAGGGACGTTCTAAATTCTATATAAAATAGTACGGTGATCCAAAAAGTACGAAACTAGTTTTAAACAAAAATAGATATGTATATCTATCAACATGCACAATTAATTTGAAAATAGACAAGGTTTAGATATGAATTGATCGGGTTACTTTTCGGTAACCCCAATAGGCGTAGTCAGGGTTCCACGAATTAATTAGAGATGAATACATGATGAAAAATTATGAAAACAGGGGCCTTGAAATCTAACACGATGTAGTATTTTAGAGAATTTTCTCATAGCAAGATATCAAGTATGCATGAAGTTTAAAGGTAAACTTGAAGAGTTGGGTACAAGCAACAGACAGAGATTCAAAGATTTAATTCTCCCTCATGGGAGGTCGAAATAGAGCAAGACCAGAGGCGTTTGAAATCTAGTATTATGTAGTATAACTGAGAATTTTATCATGGCATGGGAACAAGTACATGCAAGGGATTAGAGAAAACATGAGATTTCGGGTTCATGGTACAACAGGATTTCACGAATTAAATTCACCTAAATGGATGAACAGAATACCACGAAATCATAGGGCTTTTGAAGAGGTACATGAAGTCTACCTAAGTTAATTATTTCACGATTTTAGCTTGAGAGATTGCCTACCTTTTTCATGGAGTAAGAAAACCCTAGTTTGAATAACGAAAATAAGAGAAATCCCTCCTTGATCCAAGCTTTCTCCCCTTGCTCTCCACGTCCAGAACTCCTTCTCTTCATCCTCCAGATCTCCAACCACGTTCTACGGGGTTGATAGGGTCATATGAGAGGTGTATAGGGTGGTAATAGAGTCTATACAACTCTAAACTCTTCTCTTCTCTTCCAACTCCGAAATTAGCCATTATCTACCTATTTTTCTTGCTATATCTATCTAATTGGGTAAGGGAGAGGCCCAATTTCGTGGCCAATGGGGTTAGGATGGGTTAGGGACTCTTATTTGAGATAAACATGACTTATTTAGTGTTTATCTTAGCCTTTTACTATTTACTAATTAATTAGGTACGAATTTCACTTATTTAACTCCCATCTCATGGTGGACTCTTCATAATTGGGCCCAAAACTTTATGGTAGGACCATTAGTAAAACCCATTACTAATTTGACTTAATGGGTATAGATTTAATTCTAATTATTCACCCTTTATCCTTATGTAAATCTATTTATCACACTTATTCAAGTAATTTCACATTTTTATTTCAATTAAATATTATTCATGCTAATATTCTAACCTTCATCATTTGGGCTCTTACTCTTGGCCCAATAACTCGTGTGAGCTTAATTGTACAACCCATGTACTTACTTTACTTATTGGATTTTTAATTATCCTTTTATTAGAGAATTTATTCGTTGGCCAAGATTGTCCATTGGTCCAAATATCATAATGGGATACCAAGCCATATTATTTAAAGTCTACCCACATATTTAATTTCATTTATAATCCACTTTGGGTCATAAAATAATAGGTTCTCCGACTTATTCCTTAGTTACGATAATAAGTCGCATAAATGCTTAAACTAAGTCCAAACGATTTTTTTATACCCAAATTTCATGATGGGTCATTAGAGAACATTATTTAAAGTATAACTACTATTTTTACAAAAATTTTATAGGGGTTTATATGCATGCAATAATGATGTGCACCTTTTTAACTAATTGAATTTATTAATTGATAAATTTTCAATTTATCCATAATTTTTAATTAATAGATTTTCTAGGGTACTATAGTTAAGGTTGAATGTGTGTATACTGATGACGACCATCTTGATGGGAACCCCATTTTTTAGAATCAAAATTTAGCCCATCTGTGTGTGCCTGCTCAGCTTCTATGGTCTTTTGGCAGTGTGCTTAGCTTTTATTTCCTGGTGTTGATCAATTTTGGTGCCACAGAGTGATGGATAATCATTAGAGAACATCTTTGCACGGCACCTTAGCATCCTTTAGTTGTGTGTGTTATCACATGTCGTGTGCACGACACCTTAGCATCCTTTAGTTGGCCTCAAGAACTCATCTTGCACAAGGCTGGGTGGCCATCCAAGGTATTAAGTATGTTTTTTTATTGGCCCAAAAAGGAATATTATAGACTGTGTAAGCCCTCACCTCCTAGCAACTTGTCTTGATTAATTACAATGGCCCTCCTGTAATGGTGATCTTGGAGTAGATTTCAAAGATACACAAAAATTAGGCTCTTGGGTCTACCTGTGACCTGACAGAATTAAGTAACTGGGATTAAGGAATATCTTAGAGGAGTGTCTCAAAGCAGACACCAAAGCATCACAATTTTTTTGTTTTAACAAAGGTTGAACTAGGGACAACATCTGGGGATGGTGTGATCTCCCAGGATTTAATTAATAGGGGGCAGGCAAAGCCATGTCCTGCAACCTTATCTCTGAGACTTTGTAGTTGAGTCATGCCTTGGGACACTCTATTTTCAGCTTTTTGGCATGTTCTTTCCCATGTACTCTACCCTGTCCTATCGTTAGACAATTCATTGGACATCTGGCAACATTTATAGTATGAAGAATATAATGTAAATGATTTTTTTTTTTGTAGTTAGACGTTATAGATTGGAGTTGGATGGATAAATTTAAAAATACAAGAGAATATATGGATGGAGTTGACACATACATTCAATTTGCTTCTGCTCATTTTGCTCCATCAACAAAGATTAAGTGTCCTTGTTTGGAGTGTGTATGCCTCTTGAAACATGAAAAGGAATAGTAAGACAACATTTATTTCAATATGGAGTCATTAAAGACAAACAATTTTGGAAGTTCCACGGGAGTAGTTGTTCTTCCAGGCACATGCTTACGGATTTTACACGTACAACACTTCCGAAGGATGTTGGTCTGCATTCGATGTTGGAGGATGTTATTGGTGAGGAAACTTCGAAACATGCAAAAGTGAAGTCAATGGATGATAATAAAGGAGAATATGGTGAATTTCAACAGTTGTTGGCAGATGTTGAACGGCCTTTGTACCCTGGTTGCAAGACATTCAACAAGCTTTCATTTATGGTCAGATTGTTCAACATAAAATGCAGAGGCAAAATGAGCAACAAATCTTTTGACATACTTTTGAAGCTGTTGAAAGAGGCTCTTCCAGAAGGTGATGTGTTGCCAGCTACTTACTATGAATTGAAAAAAATCATTGGTAAAGTGGGATATGACTATCACAAAATTGATGCATGTCCTAATGATTGTATTTTGTATCGGAAAGAGTATGAGTCTTATGATCATTGTCCGAAATGTGGAGAATGTAGATGGACGAAAGCAACTGAAAGAAGTGGTCATAATAAGAAGATTAAGGTTGCAAATAAAGTTCTTCGGCATTTTCCATTGATTCCAAGACTGCAAAGATTATACACTTGCAGTAAATCATCTGCAACCATGTGTTGGCATAGTGATGAACGCCAAGAAGATGGCATTCTAAGGCACCCAGCTGATTCTCCTTGTTGGAAAGCGTTAGATGCGATTGATGGTTTTGGTTTAGAACCTCGTAATGTGCACCTAGGCTTGGCAAGTGATGGTTTCAACCCCTTTGGGATAATGAGTACGAGTCATAGTACATGGTCTGTGTTGTTGACACCATACAACTTACCTCCATGGTTGTGTATGAAGCCACACAATTCCTTCTTCATCCAAGGCCGCCTATGTTTTCTATTTCAGTCAAATATCTACTAAGATTCAGGTTCATTTACTTACTTCTCAAAACTGTCATTAGTTTGCTTGGTTTTGTGTTGATTAATTACAATGATGTGAGACATAGTTTGGCTGGGACTGTCTGAATTGACTCGCTCCCCAACCTGGCAAGTCAGAAAACTGTGCTGGGTAGTGGGCTGGCTTGTTTACAAAATTATATTTTATGACTTACACAATTCTACAAAAGACAAGGAAATGCTTCTTCTTTTCCTTGAGTTATTTGATACTGGTGTAATGGTTTGATGACATATTTCCTGCATTACTGTTTATTAAGCATATTGTTTCTTTTGTTATAAATATCCTCACACAGTACTTATTGACCACCTATTGTTGCTTTTGCAGAAAATATGTCTGCTGAACCTGTCTTCGTCCAAGGACAAAGCAAACTCTTCACAAATCTCTCTCACCACATGTGAACAATTTCATTCAATAACAATTAACTTGCTCTTCTGAACAGACTTTAGCACTAGTATGTGAATGTGTAGAATGATGTTTGATGTCATCTTTTATTAACATTATTGTTTGTTAACTTTAATGTGTTTTATATATTAATGTGTTGTGCATTGTGAATCAGTGGGTGTGAATGTGTGTGGATGTAAATGTGGAATATGGATCTAAATGTGGATGTGTATGTGGGAACTAAATGTGGATGTGGATGTATGTGTGGAACTAAAGGTGGATGTGTATGTGTGGAACTAAATGTGGATGTATGTGTGATCGATCCAAATGTGAATGTGTGGATTAATTGTGGATGTGTACATGTTGATCCAATTGTTTGTGAACCTAGACATAAATGTAGGTGAATGTGGATCCATTGAAATATATTCTTTTTTTTTGCTGAAAAAAACTACTATGGTGTATGTGGCCGTAGGAAAACATACTTTGTTATGGTGTACATGGCCGTAGGTAAACATATTCACTTATGGTCTTTTTAGCCGTAGGGAAACATACTTGCTTATGGGTACGTGGCCGTAGAGACACATGCTTATGGTTTAAATTATCGTAGGGATATTCGGCGTTACTGAGTCTATCCTTACAAAAAATATCACTACGGTTAACATTGCCGTAACCACAAACAGATATCCTTATGGTGTTACTTACGGCTACCAACACGTCACTATAGATATATACACTACAAGAAAAAGCGGAAATAGCGACCGACAGGTTCGGTCGCTATTCGGTTTTGTTCGGTCGCTGTACCGATCGGCGACCGACTAACCACCGAAGTGAGACCGATCAAATCGGTCGTTATATATCGGTCGCTATACAGCGACCGATTGATATCGGTCGCAAAATCTGTCTCTGATAGCGACCGAAATATATCGGTCGCAAAGTTCGTCGCAAATAGAGACCGCCCTTTTCGGTCGCAGATGGTCGCCCACAGCGACCGATAGTTGGTCGCTGTTACGGTCGCTAACAGCGACCGATATTGATGGTCGCTAAGGCGGTCGCTAAGTTAGAGACCGAATTAGCGACCAAATATTGTCCGTCGCTATCGATGAAGCGACCAATTTAGCGACCGATCAGCGTCGGAATTCTATCGGTCGCTAGTCGGTCGCTAATTTGACAATATTTTTTTTTTAGAAATTTACATAAACAACAATAAATCACCTGATAAATAACAATATCACCTGATAATAATAATACCCACAAAACCACAATAAATCAACTACACAAATCACAATCTCCACAAAGTTCAAATTCATCACATAAAATACAAACACACAAACTAATCATACATCCATAACAAACCTCAAATTCATCACATAAAATACAAACACACAAACATCATACATCCATAATAAAATGACAACATGCACATAACTAAAATGAAATCACAAATCCTCCGCATATGTGTCATCCTCATCCTGGTCGTCGTCTCGTCCAACATCTCGCGACGGATAATCCTGCATATTATTTAAAAAAAATTAAAATTAAATACTTAATAAAGAAATCAATTATTCTTGAAAATTAAAAGCAGATATTTTTCATTTAACTGAAATTGACGAATGATAGTTTTAAACGTTTTGCTCAAATCGGTAGTCCAATTTGAACTCCGTCAGTTTTTACGTGTTACTTTCACCCCCCATATCGTGTTTAAACAATCGATAGATTGATTGGACATTTCTTTTCAATTTCGGACTCTCAAACCCAAGTCATAGATTTGAAACTAAAGTAGTTAAGAAAATGCAAAATTGTTTGTCCATGCCATATCGGGAGTCCAATTTGGACTCCGTCAGTTTCTAAGTCATTCTCACCTTTCCGGTCGTGTTGGAGTCATTGACAAATTAATCGGACCTATTTTTATTTCTGACCCCCTTAAACCCGATTAAATTAGTTCTTCTTAAGAAATGTAAATTTGTGTATGAAGTTCAAATTTGGAGTCCAATTTGAACTCTGTCAATTTCTACGGGTTACTTTCACCTCCCATGTCGTGTTGGAACAATCGATAGATTGATTGACCTCTATTTTCAATTTCGGACCCTCAAACCCAAGTTCATAGATTTGAAACTAAAGTAGTTAAGAAAATACAAAATTGTTTGCCCAAGCCATATCGGGAGTCCAATTTGAACTCCGTCAGTTTCTACAAGTCACTCTCACCTTCCCGATCGTGTTGGAGTCATTGACAAATAATCTGATCTATTTTTTATTTTTGACCCTATTAAACCCGATTAAATTAGTTCTTCTTAAGAAATGTAAATTTGAGCATGAAGTTCAAATTGGAGTCCAATTTGAACTCTGTCAGTTTCTACGGTTACTTTCATCTCCATGTGTGTTGGAACAATCGATGGATTGATTAGACTTTTCTTTTCAATTTTGGACCCTCAAACCCAAGTTCATAGAGTTAAGAAAGTGATATTTTTCCCTCCTCAATCTAAATTCTTATATTTTGTAAGATGATATTTAGAGTTAACAAATAGAAAATCAATAAATAAAATACTTACCGGAGGCTGCTGTGCAGGAGGTGCAGGAGGTGCTCTATTACCAGGAATTCCCAATTCTACGAGCATCTGGGCGACGGTCTGAGAGACGATGGTTGAGATATTCTGAGAGACGGTCTGAGAGACGATGGTTGAGATATTCTGAGAGACGGTCTCGTTGACGATCGCCCTAAACATATCCGGAGTCATGGTCGGGCCGGCACTGGAAGAACACCTGGGGCTGCTGGTGTGGTAATGGAGAGGTCGCATGTGAGACCGAACTCGAGCATGATGATATCACTTTGGTCGTGCCCAAGCTATGTCCAAAACCATAGACATGGCCTTTCTTGGGTGTCCCAGATGCTGCAACCCAAATGTCAGGATCCAACTCTGGACGCTGACTGTCATCCCCGTACCTCTCATCCATTCCTCTACTATATGACTCCTGCAAAAAATAAAATAAATAAAACAAAATTATTCTACAGTTTAACCACAATAAATGAAAACTATTAGTGTATACACTTACCGCTACCTCCCGAGCTTTCTCACTAATGTATCATTTGTCCCTTTCTTCTTATGAGTTTCATCAAAAAGCTCTTGAAATTGAGGTGGCCGCTTGAGCTGTACTTCCTGTTATTCAAATAAATCACAGTTTATTATTAGATTAAAAAAAATTCACAAATATAGAAGTATACTTACCAATCTCACTTTATGCGTTGCAAAGGAGACAGAGCCACTCGTGTGTACATTCGCTTCAGGATGCGCTGCTCTGTTTTGCTTTGCTTTGCTTGAATTTTCACTCCATTCTCCGCTCCCCAAATGTCGCACAGCTCCGTCCAATACTCCTTTCTCATCCACACAGGCCCATGCTCCTTCCATTCGTTCTTATCTGTACTTGCACATGCTCTTTCTGCAGTTTTTCGGACATTGTACATAAGATGTTTGAAATTTGCTCTTGCAGTACTTGTCCATGCAGATCTAGCACGTAACTCATGTGAATGCTCTGTGAATCGATGATTCTTCTACATTAACAAAAAAAAAATTATATGTTACATAACAATAAGTGTGTTCAAATAAGAATTGAAAATGACTTATATGATAAAATAAGATACATACCAAGAACATAGAGAACAATAAATCCTGAACATCCATCGGAAAATCAGAAAAGCGATGGATGGGGCCTGGAATATGTGCTTGAATTGTCTTTGTAATAAATTGTGATGCTTGGGCTGGCTCTATTTTTCCTGAAATTGAGAATATTAATACCACAATGACGAATAGATAAAAAAATAATGCATTACATACCCTCATTTATCCACACTGCCCGCATCGTCTCATTATAACTGCCCTCCCCTCGTGATGACTCGTCTCGTCATCAGCATGTACTATACGAATTAAATAGTATAAATAAAACAAACTATAAAAAAAATAGAAATGTAAATGAACATACCTGATGTAGATCTACTCGCCATGTGTGATGGAGATGCAGAGGCTGTCAATCTACCTGCTGCCGATGGTAAAAGTGCAGAGGTCGTGGGTCCTGTAAAGATAAGAATAAGATACCACAAAATATAAAGAATTATTTTAAACAAAACATACAGTGCATTATACATGACATATTTACCTGCTACAGGTAGTAACGTGTGCAGAGGTCGTGGATCCTGAAAGGATAAGAATAATATACCACAAAAAACATAAAGAATTATTTTAAACAATACTACAATGCATTATACATGAAAGTACATACTACTATCGGTGCAGAGGTCGATGGTACCGGTACAGAGGTCATGGGTCCTGTGAAAATAAGAATAAGTTACCACAATGACATAAAGAATAATTTAAATAAATACTGCAATGCATACAAATCAAAGTATACATACCTACTGCGGGTGGTAGCGGTACAGAGGTCGGTGGTAGCGGTGTAGAAAAGGAAGTAAATCTCCCTACTACCCTCTCCCCTCCCACTACCCCACCCCTCCCACCTGAAGAAGTCCCACGCCGTCCTCGAACCATATCTTCAACTGGTAATAAAATACATGCATATTCATCAAATAGTGGGAAAAAAATGGGCAGACACGGGAGTATTAAAATTACAGAGTACCTTCATTTTAGGTAAAATTGTATACCATTAATCAAACATTCTCCATTTCATATAGTAATTGTATTTGTAATAAATAAGTGATTAATTACTATATGTGTTCTCTACTAATCTTGTTGGCCTATTGTTGGGGATTGCGTGGCAAAAGCTATAAGTACAGTCCTTTTTCAATGGAGGGCATTGGTTGCATCAAGTCTACTGCACCTTCATCTCACTTATCCCTAAATCTGAGGGAGCAGACTCCTTTGATCAGTTTAGGCCAAATCTCTATGCAACTTTTTCTATAAAATTATAACGAAGCTTATGGCTAACAAAATGCAGTCCATTACGCAGAGCTGATTTGTGATGCCCAGTTTGCATTTATCATAGGCAGAAGGATCCAGGATAGCATATTCTTTTGGCCAATGATCTGATAAGCCTTGATGCGGTTCACATTCTTTACATCCTGTGTATGATGGGGAAGACGGACCCAAAGGAGGAACAACTTGAAGTTTCAGGAAACACTTAAAGCTTGCTCGGATGGAGAAAGCATGCATCTTCATTGGCAGTAGTAAAGGTAAAACAGTTTAGATAAGTACAACCATTGAAGTATTGGTGAACCCCATTACTCGAGTTGACCCAAAATAGATAGGGGTCTTCCAGAGACTAACAACTTGAACCAAATGTTGCTAAGATCCGCACCAAAAACCTCCAAATGACGTGAAGGACCTAGACAAACACAGAGAGAGGAAAACCTATGGCAAGAGAAGGAGACGAGGAGATGGGGGGGGTGGCGAGAGGGGAAGAGTCAGAGGAGAGCGGCGGCAATGGAGACGGTACCAACACTGGTGTGAATGCCGGAGACATCACCACCATGGCACACGGCACCAACTCTCGAGGCACACCTACGAGAGAGCCGGTATATGCCGAGACCAAAAAGGCGAGCTTAGAGACATAAGTGTTTTCTGTTATTAACATGGTGTTGCTGTTCCCGGCTACATATATCCATGTATCGGTGGCTAAAGCATAGCTTTTAACTCGCCGGAGATACATGTTCTGTGAAGTGGGGTAAGATTGTGTTCATTTAATGTGCTAAAGGAGGAGGAGATGAAAGCATTTAATGTACCGAAATACTCAAAGTAACAGGGAGGGACACAAATCCTGTTGAACAGATCACGAAAATGCAAACAAATAAAAAAGGAAATCATGACACCAACTCGATGGGCTGTTGTTGGAGGCTTTAGGATGATGCCAACAGGATCATGAGGGGAATACCCCCTGTTCAATGGCATCTCCCTCACCTGGTATAGCATAACATGCAAGTAAATTAAAAAAAAAAAAAAGGGTGCAGCGAATGTGGTCTATATCTGATCATCAGAGTTTGAGGCCCTACCCATTCTCTAGGTAAGCTTCAAGCATCCAGATCTAAATGGGTTTAAACACATCAGTCATCCTGAGCACCTTGATCCTAGGAGGTTTACATGGCCCTCTACTTGTTTAGATTAAAAAAAAAACATATCGCAGATAGGAGGTTGGGGAAGGGATCTGCACAATGGAAGAATTTCAGATCGATTAAAAAAAAAGGAAGGAAATCCAGATATATGCCAAACGGCCCTCCACATACCAGACTGCACAAGTTAATGTCTGGTCTGGCGTATGAGAGGGGGGGCACTTACAGCTCTACAATAACGAAATCACATCCAAATGAACAGAAAGAGGGACTGAGCACGTTGGATTGTGGCGATGGGGTTCATGTGAAGAAAAAAAATGCAGAAACATAACATGGGGATGTAACTGGCATGTTGCAATTAACATCAATAGATTCTGAGTACATCAGTCATATGAGACCGGAAGGAACATATGGGGGCGGTGGAAACACTTTCTATTCCCCCTACCAACTGGTAAACAACCCCACAAAGGGTGGGAGGCGACTGGTTCCCTTGCTATTTGCCTACCCCAAGTAGGACACGCAGCAGTCGATGGAAGGAGGAGGTGGCGGCAGGGGGTGGGGAGAGGTACGTGGCGACAGTGGGGGGGGGGGGATGGGGAGAGAGGAAGGGGTAGTAGATTGCAAATAAGGGGGGAGGGTGGGAAGCAGGAAGGGGGCATGGGGATTTCTTCGGCGGGGGAGGGAGGAGGAGGAAGGGGGTAGGGGGCGGGGGTAGGGGACAGTGGCGACAGTTGGGAGGGGAGGGAGGGAGGAGGAAGGGGGCAGGGGGCGGGGGTAGGAGCTCGACTTACCGGCGATGGGCAGGCGGCAGTGGTGACGGGTACCGACAGCGGCGGCGACGACGTCCACAGCGGCTGCAGGCGGCGACGATCCCTCGACGGCGACAGTGGCGGCCGGAGTCGACGATGTCGACGGCGGCTGCACGCGGCGGCGAGCTCCTTAGCAGCCGGCAACGACGGAAGGGGAGGGAAGGTTGGTCGGGGGGGAGGGAACGACGAGAGGAGTTGTTGAGGGAGGGAAAGGGTTGGTCGGGGTCGTAATTAGGGCTACAACGACCGATATAGCGACCGCACTTAATTCGGTCTCAAATTAGTTTCCTATATGCGACCGAAGCTATCGGTCTCTAGTTGGTCGCTGATAGAGACAGACTAGCGACGATTTATTCGGTCGCAATATCGGTCGCTATATCCGCTTTTTTTGTAGTGATACTTACGGACTTTAAAATACCGTAGTCTTAGGCCTTTGCCGTCGGACTTTAGCCAACGAAACCCAACCGTAGGGTAACACCGTAAGCAAAGGCTATGCTTACGATTTTTGGTTCTATACCTACGGTGTTTGGACGTAAGCAAAACCTGATTTTCCTGTAATGTACTAAGGTACACTGACATAGACAAATTAGCCTGAGCAACACTTTTTGTAAGATTATAGCAAAAATTTTTGTAAATACTGAAGCTATATTCACCAAACTTGTGTCAAAAAACCAAGGTGCTTTCCTGCCAGGCAAACATATGAAAATAGTATTATTGCAGTAAAAGAGATCATTCATTCTATGGAAAAACAGGTGTTTTCTCTCTGAGATTAACCTATCTAAAGCATATGACAGGCTAGAGTGAACTTTTATCAGAAATATGCTGAGTAGACATGGCTTTTTAGACAGAAACATTGCGCTGATCATGGATTGCATAACTAGTGTGACTTATTTCATTAATTTTAATGGTGAAGCAATTGGTCCAATTAATCCATCTAGAGGTATTAGGCAGGGCTGCCCCTTGTCACCATATATTTTTATACTGTATGGATGCTCTCTCAACTCTCTTTGTGATAGGATGGCAGATGAATCTTCAGAGGTTATAAAATTAATGTGCAGGCCTAATCTATCTCCCACATCACATATGCAGATGACATTATGATATTTGGGAGAGCTTAGAGAAGGAACTGATGAATATCATGAATGTGATTAATAAATTTGCTATGTGGGTTGGACAGAAAATTAATAAGCAAAAATCAGGTATTATTTTTAGCAAGAACACTTCTACTGCCATCCAAGACAGGCTGTGTGAAATTTTAGGCTTCACAAAGTTAAGCTATAATGCTATTTACTTGGGAACTCCTTTGATGACCGGCAAAAATAAGAAAGAGCAATATAAGTTGTTGGAAGAGAAATGGAAAGTTAGAATGAACCTGTGGAAGACTAATGCTCTCTGAGTTGCAGGAAGGGGTGTTCTTATCAAGTCAAAACTTAGTGTCATTCCAACACATGTTGTGAGTACCACACTCCTACCTAAAGGTACTATTTTTGAGTCAGGGAGAGATATATATATCCTATGCAAAAAGGTGGAATTGGATACTTTTTATGGAATGTTTGATAGAAATTTTGGCTATAAGTCATTTGCTTTCAATTTAACATAAAAAATATAAATTAAGGATAGGTACAAATATCATTAACCACCTGCAGATGTCAACTTTTTCTATAAGAAGCTACAGATTAGTGAGTTTCATTGTAAGTTAAGAATAGATTCAGCATCACATAAATGACTTTCAAAATTAAGAAAGAATTAGATGAACGCTTCTAACTATATTGAAACAACTTTGCAATATTAGAATTTAAGCTAAGTCATGCCCCGGGCATGTATGAGCTCGTGTCCGCTGTATTAGATAAGCTGGAAAGCACTGGCTTCCATCGTTAATAACATGAAATCGGCAATTTTCCTCCTCAGGATAGATTGGTCGTCCATGTTATAAGTTGAATCGATCTCCGCGCGAGAACTAATTAACATCTGAAGAAATATTCAATGCACACTCACACTCTTGGTGTGCACTCCTGATCAGGATAGATGGCTCCATGATAGTTGGATCGATCTCCGCAAAAGAACTAACATCGTTTGCGTTTGCCTATCAATATTATTTTTCAAAAAACATTGAATGCATTTTATAAGAGTGTGCCATCTTAATTTTTAAAATTTTAAATTTTAAATATATATATATATATTAAATATCTCAAAATTAAAGTGCATGGCACAGTTAGTGTATATATTTTTTTGATGTGCACTGTTAATTTTCTTCGTGCCTCACCTGGAATGCGCGGTTGACGGCCTCTACGTCTTCTTCATGCTTCGTTCTGTAGCTGCAAAAGATCTCCTTCAGACTACCATAAATTGCGCGGTGAAAGTACCTCCATCCCGTTGTCGGATTCCCAGGCTCTGCTCTCCCGTCTGGAATGGCAGCTTCCCTCTGCTTCCTCCTCCTCCTGCCTTCCCTGACCATCGCGCAATCCTCCAGCGGAGGTCCCTGCCAAACCTTGGACGACTGCGACGGTCAGCTCATCCGCATCGCGGGTAAGGGCGACGACGACCCTGACGCTGGCAGCCACATCTGCTCCGGCGGTGGCGGCGGCGACGACGGCGGCGGCAGTGGATCAGACTGTCAGCAATCTGGAACCCTCACTTGCGGAAGCAATACCTACACCTTCTGTCCCCCAGTGATCACCTCCACCGCTATCCTCACCAACAACGACCTCAGCCAAGGCGGCGGCGCCCCCTCGGACTGCGACGAGGAGTACTGGATATTCCTGTCCCGACTGTTTCCGGTGATTGTCGGAGGGGAAACGCCTCAAGTTCGCTTACTCTCATATAGCATGAAGCCGCAAACACCATCTGAGGAGAGCTTTTGCCGACCAAACCACGGCCTGAGAGGGCAAGGTTAATTCTACCGATCGACGTGCATGGGATGATGCGCGGCAGCGGCGCCCTTCACACAAGCGAGCATATATATATAGAGAAGCAGTAGGGACGGAGTAGTAGCAATTTTTTTTTTTTAGGTAAAGAATCAGAATGTATGAATGCTAACACTAAATTACAAGTTGAAATCCATGTTAATATACATTTATTAATGATGTAGCCGGTCCCGACTCTCGAATTTTTAGTGGAGACGATCATGCATGATGAATCTGAATTTAAATATTCGACGATGAGGATAAAAGGGAGCAAAACATGGGGAGGGATGCGACTTATATTTTTAATTTTTATTTTCAAATAATACATATAACGCCCATAAATAACTATTTAGTTATACAAATAATATAAAAATGTATATAAATAAGTTGTGTGTATTAAATAGATATTTATATGTATTATTTGAGAGTAATATATATATATATAATATATATATATATAATGTATCGAGAGCTACGTTCCTCCACATAATGCACTGTGGTGCTTTCGATTAATTAACTGAGAACATAACATTTTTCCTTCCAATAGACTGCCCACGGTCAACGTTCAGCTGCACCGCTAGGTGAAGAAGAACATGTTCCAAATTAAATTCAAAGCATAAGGAGAATCCTGGCCGCGCCATTGCTTTCACACACGGATTTTGACTCTAAGCGCAACCTTCCATTAATGTCAAAGTTTCCTGGGACGCCCAAAGTATGCTTCCACTACTAGAAAAGGAAGATATGTAGACGGCTGTAAACCGTCTACAAAAATTATAAAATCGTCTACAAAACGTTTTATAGACGGCTACAGAACCGTCTACACAACCGTCTACGAAAATATCGTCTACAAAACATACGTAGACGGCTATTTACAACCGTCTACAAAAGTAATATAAGTAGACGGCTAAATAACCGT